>JAAIXJ010000569.1:0-149823 GCA_013403705.1 Heliconius hermathena | reverse complement strand
ATTTATCTCTATATATAATAAGACAGTAAAAATATTTTGTCTGTAAATTTAGTAATTTTGACTGAAATGGATAGAGGGACACTTAAAAAGAATAATAGAAAGCAAAAATTTTTTTTTTATTTTCTTGTCTGTCCGTCGATATGTAGGAAAGAAACATACTTATTTAAAAAACGTATAAAAATTTAAAAGAGCGGGACTCGAACCTGCGCCTCCTGGAAACAGACCAGACTCTGACCACAGAACGTATGGCTCAGTGGTCGGTTTCAAGGAGGCGCGGGTTCGAGTCCCGCTATTTTAAAATTTTTATACGTTTTATAAATAAGTATTTTTCTTTCCTAAATGTGGATTAATACTTTAAACATATTTAAAATGTTATATTATTTAGAAGACTTTAACAATATAAAACAACTTGTAAAATATTTCAAATCTTGTTATATTTCAATTGAAATATAGAATTTAACTTTTTGCAGAAATATTGTATACTTTAATATCACTCACGTCATTACGTACAAAATGTAAACAATAAAAACCGTAATTATTCTCAGGAACACAAATATCATTAGAATATAATATTAGGGTTGCCACACGTTTATTATTTATATAAAAAATATATTATTATTACAGATTATTACGATTATTATTACGAAATTGTAAAGAGAGAAAAAAAAATAATGTGTACCAGATACCAATAACGTATACCAATACCAATCCTCTAGAAATTGAATGAATTCAGAAAATTGTTTTAAGTTAATTTAAAAGGGCAGTCGTGGCGCAGGGGCACAAAGTGTGACTGTAAAAGCGACTGGTTGTGAGTTCGTTCCCCACTCGAGGAAATGAAATATTTATTTACATTTATATTTACGTTTCTTCGCTCCGGTGTCAAGGACGGTGCGGCGTTGAGTTATGCCACTCAACACGCAATGTCTCCACAATTCGGTGGAGAGTGGGGAATGGAGTGTCTTAACACTAGGTTCCCTATAACTACCCTGCTGTATGCGAGATACAGAGTGAAGCTGATTTGCTTATTTTTGTTTTAAGTTAAAATGTGTGGCCAGTCATGACGCAAAGACACAAACGTGCGACTGTAAGCGGAACAGGTTGAGGGTTCTATTTCCACTTGAGGAAATGCCATATTTAACATTTTAATTTCTTCGCTCTGGCAACCAGGCAAATCCGGGCAAATCAATGTCTCCAGAATTCGCAGAATATAGCGTGAAACTAAAAAATTAATAACAATAATAATAATATCTTTAACAGCGCCCCTACAACCAGTTCACAAAGTTCTATCGAATATAACAATTTTTAACTTATTATAATAATAATGTGTGAAATTTACATTGAAGTAAGAATAGTGACACGAACAAACCGTCACCTACGTGTGCCTACGTGTGTACTAAACATTTGCTGCATCACAATGATCTTTTATGTAAGAATTTTGTCAACTATTATCTTTTCCTTTAATATCTTGTGCAATAGTCACACGGATAAGATTTTTTTATATGCATCTTCTATATATAAGTTATTCCGTGTTGAACTTCTTGGCGGAACTCAACGCCGCGCTTTACCTCCAATCTCAAGTGCAGTGCTTCTGATATATTATAAAAACATATTTTTTATGGACTTTTTTTGCAAAGTTTATAACTACTATTGTAAAATTACAATGGTATCCTAAAATTTTAATACAAATATTTTAAATATCATATGTGATCATATAAGAACTCTAATAATAAGATAATTACAATTACTCCAGCACTTTGATTAATGAATCACCAAACCATTTTTCGTTTGAAAGGAACAAATGTCAGTATTGTGAGTACATGGTCGACGATCATGTCGGGCAGCCGTGCAACCATTTGCACATGGTCAATATATAAAGCTCCATATATATTATTTTCGGGGGCGCTGTAGCGTATCTTGAGTCTTGACGTTAGATGTCAATTGTACCGCGTTCTGTGCGACGACCGGTCGCGTGGTCACCCGCCCAGCGCACGCGCAGCGTTCCATCACAACAAAAAAAAAATGACGTTGACAGTTGACATTTCCTAGTTGACTATAATCCAATATGTGCTGTGAAGGATTCACCAATTATTTGTTCCATAAGCTAAGGAAGTATACATGTGGACTAGCGAGCCGCGAAAGTGAGTAAATCAATCTCGGTCATACGTTCAGTTGTTGTTTTGTTTATATGTATGTATGTATATATGTATGTATGTATAATACAATATTATTTGAAAACATATCGCTTCTAGTTCATCTATTTATAGCTGAACTGCTCTGGAAGCACAATACTTGAAGCTAATTTAGATCGTTAGCGACAATATTGTCGAGAACGAGATTTATATGTAGAATATCCTGTCCCCTTGGCTAGTGAATGTACAAATGCCGCGTACTTATATCTAAGTTTCAACTTTCTAGAAACACTATTTGATTTCTAACTAATAACTATATTTTTCATTTATTCTCAAGATCATAAATATATAATAAAATGTTATACAAAGTAGTATGACTGTCAACAGTCTGTGTAAATATCCTATTGTTTTCTTTATATTACTTAACTCCGAACTAACTTAAGAAATTACAAAAAAATATTCCATTACCACATTTCTACAAAAAAATGTAAACAAAAAATGTTTATAGCTATAGCTATTGTAATAATAATTCTATGAAGTTATATTATATTAGATTTTTGAGCTCACTTTCGATTTTTACTACAAATTGGGTTAAACGTGCTTCAATGACCTTCACCTCTTACTAGTATTAGAGCATGCAACTTTGATGTTAGCCAGCAACAGAATTTATTCTGAGAATCCCGAGAAACTGTTACATCGCCTTTTTACAACCTAAATAAATCACTACTACTAAAGAAATAACTATAGTATATTTATTTATTTATAAACAATTTGAAGTATTTAGAAATGTAAAAAAAAATCAGCTTCACGCTGTATCCCGCATACAGCAGGGTAGGCAGAGGGAACCTAGTGTTAAGACACTCCGTTTCCCACTTTCTGCCGAATTCTGGAGGCATTGCGTGTTGAGTGGCAGAACTCAACGCGTTTAGAAATGTATTTTCTTAATATAACGAAAAAATATTTTTGCGGCTGTTTTTTTTGTATTGCTATGATGTCATATTTTGTGTAATTGTTAGCGCTGGCTAAAGTTTATTGTAATGAACAGACAATCTTTTGTTATACATACATATGGAAAAATCGAGATGTTGTTTCATATACATATAGGTATTATGAATATTTAAACACGTGCCTACGACATTTTTTATGACACATTGTTAAATAATTCGCCTTAATTCTAAATGAAATATTTACTTAAATTTATATTTTCATTTTCTTCTCTCTGGTGTCGAGGCAAAGCGCGGCGTTGAATTCCGCCACTCCTCATGCAATACCTCCAGAATTCGGCGGAAAGTGGGGAACGGAGTGTCTTAATGCTAGGTTCCCTCTGCCTACCCTGATGTATGCGGGGCTCTAGCGTCAAGCCGATTTTTGATTTATTAAAATCACACACAATACAATATTTACATTTATTGCTCATATATAAGCAATCATACTAAAAATAACAAACAAAAGGATAAATTAAACTAAACAACAATCTAAAACCGTATTTAACCCATAAACGGTAAACCGGTAAAACTATTTAAAATACATAAAACCGTAATTAAATTACAAACAATTTATTTTGTATCAATTTTTATGTTCAATTGAAGAAATAAAGCCGACCTTGACACGGCGGCCGAACATTATCCTTTTGTCTCAATTGCCTCGTAATTGCCTGGGACGTCTCGAGTCTATTCCGAGATATAATTTGCACTTGTCAAATTGCACCTCAGTCCTCCACTGAGAGGGCTATGGAGGGAACGCTATTACCTCTTGTACGGTTGATATATGTATGTATGTATGCTGATGTATGGACGTTGATGGTTTGTATCCAGGCTGGTTTGATCGTGATTAATGATTTGACTGTAGGTACCCTATATATATAGGTATAAATATTGTATCAGTTTCGCGATGTATCCTGCAAATAGCAGTGAGAACCTGATTAAGACACTTCGTTCTCCACTTTCCGCCGAATTTTCGAACTCAACGTCGCTATTGCCTCGTTACCAAAGCGAAAAAATTTAAAAATGAAATATTTTAAGTCCTCCAATGGGAATTGAACCTATATAATCGTTGCTTATAAGGACGTTTGTTAGTTTATTATTAATTTTATGACCGTATTTGATGATGATTCTTGGATATACCACATAGTTTAATAATAAATAATAGAAGGATGTGAATATACGAAAGACAATAATAAACAAAAACGTTAAGGTTATGTATGATTAATTTCAATCACATTTCATATATTAGTAATTTCGAATACTCCAATAATATTGCACCTACTTCCATAATTAAATTTTCTTTTGAAGTCAAAATCGAAAAAAAATTACAATAAGACGTTACAAAAAAAATTACAATAAGACGTTACAAGCTTGACTTCTGAACGTCAAATAATTAACCACCTGTCCACTGAAGTTACTGCCTCAGACCTGAGAAGAACAGGCGCAAGAAACTTAGCGGGACTTTTTTTTCTAATCAAATATATATGTACATATCTATACTTTAGAAATAGATTATTTCATAAATAATAATAACAGTGAGGCCAATCGTGGCGCAGTGGCACAAAGTGTGCCTGTAAAACCGACTGGTTGTGGGTTCGATCCCCATTCGAGGAGATGAAATATGTACTTAAATTTATATTTTCATTTCTTCGCTCTGGTGTCGAGGACAAGTGCGGCGTTGAGTTCTGCCACTCAACACGCAATGCCTCCAGAATACGGCAGAAANTTATATATATATATATATATATATATATATATATATATATATATATATATATATATATAATTTGATTGTTACTTATAAGGACGTTTGTTAGTTTATTATTAATTTTATGACCGTATTTGATGATGAATCTTGGATATACCACATAGTTTAATAATAAATAATAGAAGGATGTGAATATACAAAAGACAATAATAAACAAAAACGTTAAGGTTATGTATGATTAATTTCAATGACATTTCATATATTAGTAATTTCAAATAATTAACCACCTGTCCACTGAAGTTACTGCCTCAGACCTGAGAAGAACAAGCGCAAGAAACTTAGCTTATACTTTAGAAATAGATTGTTTCATAAATAATAATAACAGTTATAAAATCATTATTTTTAAAATAAATAACGTGCGTTTAACACACAAACGTCTTTTCACAACTTGTCTCCTGAGATCCTATTGTAAAAGCGTACAATTAAGATTTATAAATATTAGAAAAGTTAAATAAAATACATCAAAAATATATGATTCATAATATTATAACGCAGAGCTATCACTTATTATAATTAATTATTAATAGTAATTAAAGTTACAATTTACCGTTACCAAAAGCGATAACGTCATACCAACCGTCACGCCGATATTACTATATATAAATAATAATACAATAATATCACTTCTTTTGCAGCCAAAACAGAAGCCAAATAGTCATTTGTTAATTTTAATGTAGATTAAAACTAATTTTGTGTGTCCGTCTGTGTTTGTGATGTTGGGAATGCATGGCTGATGTTTAATCTGTCTATATAAAAACTAATCACAACGGCTACATTTAAAGGAAAATTTAAACTGGGAACATCTAAAATGCCCAAGGGTAAGTATTTAATAGAATATAAGGAAGTAGGTTCGATATTAGCTGCAAAAATAATATAATAAATAGAACTATTTGGTGACGTTTACTATATTATAGGTATGTCAATTTTATAATAACAGGAAGTGAATATTTCAATACCTCAGTTAAAATATTAATTATAGTTAAATATTTATTGAGGCCGTCGTGGTGCAGGGGCACAAGAGTGTGACTGACACGCGACGGTTGTGGGTTCGATCCCCACTCGGGGGAAGGAATTATTATTTCTTAATATTTTCATTTTTTCGCTCTGGCACGAAGGCAAAAGCCCGGTGTTGAGTTCCGCCACTTAACACGCAATGATACAAAAGATACAGCGTAAAGCTGATTAATTTGATTAGTTAATTAATAACTCCAAAATCAAACCAAAATTTAATAACGTAGCTGATTTTTATTTTTTAATTAAGGTTCATGAAACAAAAGAATTTTCTTTAGTCCTTCTTCTCTCAGCTTTATGCTGTTATAGGCAGAGAAAGTATAGTATTAAAACACTCCACTCCCCACTTTCCGCTAAATTCTGGATTCATAACGTGTTAAGTGGCGATAATCAACGCCGCGCTTTGCCTCGAGCCAGAAAATGTTAATACGAAATATTTAGTTTCTATTTAATGGGAATCGAACTCACAACCTATCCCCTGCGCCACGACTGGCCTCTGGTTCTTCTTTTTTAATAAAAATAAAACGTTAGTCTATACGTGCGTAGTACAACTGCACAACAATATCATTAAGTGCATGTTCTTTTTAATGTCACGTTTCATTTTCTTAATCTGATCTAACGGAAAATAACCCAGCAATATTCTACTCGATAACATTGGTATTTTTTCTTATAATTTCTCCTTTATATCTACTAGTTTGATAAAATCAGCTTCACGCTGTATCCCGCATACAGCAGGGTAGGCAGAGGGAACCTAGTGTTAAGACACTCCGTTCCCCACTTTCTGCCGAATTCTAAAGGAATTGCGTGTTGAGTGGCAGAACTCAACGCCGCGCTTAACCTCGACACCAGAACAAAGAAATTGAAATATAAATTTAAGTAAATATTTCATCTCCTCGAGTGGGGATCGAATCCACAACCAGTCGGTTTTACAGTCACATTTTGTGCCGCTGCGCCACGACTGGCCTCGATACTAGTTTGATGCTATTTTATATTTCATAAATCAAAATGAAATGCAGATAAAATTTTGTCATAAATTATATTAAATTAGCTTTTTATTTCTTTTTATGATTGACTTTAAAGAAATATGCAATGTTTTATATATTATTCTTATTTAAATTTTATAGAGGACAGTCGTAGCGCAGGGGCACAAAGTGTGACTGTAAATCGACTGGTTGTGGGTTCGATCCCCACTCGAGGAGATGAAATATTTAATTAAATTTATATTTCCATTTCTTCGCTCTGGTGTCGAGGATAAGCGCGGCGTTGAGTTCTGCCACTCAAAACACGTAATGCCTCCAGAATTCGGCAGAAAGTGGGGAATGGAGTGTCTTAACATAGGTTCCCTCTGCTTACCCTGTAGTGTGCGGGATACAGCGTGAAGCTGATATATTTTTTTTATTTTATATAAAAAAAATCTTTATAATTTCGTAAAATATTTAACCAATATCTTCTCACTCTTCTTAAGATCTGTATTACCTCCCCGGGCCGTGTCTGTCTGTGACTGTTTAATTAAAGTGTACGATTTTGCCTAAATTAATGGTAACATCTGATGCTCTTAATGAAATGATTTTAAATATTGTAAAATTTATATAATTGAACCGTATAAATGGTATTTATTATACATGAGTTATTTGTGTTGTTTATATTTGTTATACAAATCTTGGGAGGGAAAGGGACGTAGAAGAACTAGTCATATAAGCACAAAAATAACAGGAATATGTAGGTAATTTTTTTTTTAAGTTTCACATTGAACACAGAGCGATCCTGGGAACCTAGTGTTAAGACAATCCGTTGCCCAATTTTCGCCGAATTTCGGTAACATTTCGTGCGAAACTCAACGCCGTGTTTTGCCTCGTTACCAGATCAAGAAAATGGAAATATTAAATATTTTATTTCTTCGAATGGGAATCGTAATCACAACTTGAATTATACCTATTATATATATAAGTAGAAGTCAGAAAATAAAATATTATATAATAATAAATATAAAATAAATTCTAATTTTAAAACAAACTTCATATTATACCAACATTAAGATGACATTGTATCAAGACAGTTGATTGGCGATCTCCAGTTACAGTGTTGACGCCACTTGTATCAATGGAGCGCTATTGGCTCATTGTTTAATCGTCTGTTTTATCAGCTGTAATAAGTATGAGATGTTTCTGAGTAATAACGTTATATACATACATACATACATACATGTTTTATATTGCCTGTGTGTGCACGCGACAGGTTGTGAGTCCAATTTCCAGTCGAGGAAATTAAATATTTAATTATTTTCATTTCTTCGCTCAGGTGTCGAGGTAAAGCGTGGCGTTAAGTTACGCTACTCAACACGCAATGCCTTCAGGATTGGGTGGATAATGGGGACTTATTGTTTTAATAATATCTCATTAGGTTCCCTCTGCCTGCCCTGCTATGTACGGGATACAGCGTGAATTAAAAAATAATGTTTGACATTGATAATTAGCTTTAATCTACACCTATATATTGTATATTTAGGGGAGAGACTTAGTGACCGATACTCTGTTTTTTAGTCATCTTTAACTTTTTTTAGTTCTGTAATTGTTGAACAATAAGAAGAAATTGTAAAGTATATCCTTTTTTCTCTGTTGAAAAAGTTGTGTTTTAATATTCGGTTATAATTATTTTCTACATGGGGAAGATGTGCTAAAAATATTCTATTTAGTTTTGATTTGAATTTAACTAAAATATTAAATAAATTAATAATTTCACTATATAAAATTTAATCTAGAAAAAGAAAGGCCTAAATAAAATATTAAGAACTACTGTTGACTTATAAAATGGTATTCAAACAAGACTATCCTTAATACATAAACAAAATAAAGTTCCAATACTACATAAAAAAAAACATAACAACAAAACGAAACATTAATAATAATCTCTATACAGATAATAACAAAGCCATTTACTTTTAAACTGTTAAAATTGCACCGGAAGTGCTACGTTAGGTACGAAACAGGTACTATTGAACGATATAAACAGGAAACAGATATTACATTAAACCAGTGATTCTCAACCTTTTTTTTGTTGCGGCACATATTTAACAATTTCAAAATTTGGCGGCACCCAAAGAAAAAGATAAAAATTATTTACTACAACACACTGCATAAATAGTTTATGACAAAAATTTTAAATATACGAATTTATTTTTCTGTGGATTTAAATATATTATATATATATAATAATGTTAAACATATTTTTCTTTTTAAATGATATAATTTAATTATATTAACATTATTATATATTTGTAAAATTTGGGGGCACACTTTTGAAATTTGGCGGCACACAAAAGTGCCGCGGCGCAGTGGTTGAGAATCACTGCATTAAACACTGTGCAAGCGCATACGTTGGAAAGAACAATAACCATTTGCCTTGATTGCCTCGCCTCGGGCACTAGCAGCCATTGTGAAATAGTCAATACACGGTCTATATTGATTTCGGACTTCGGCATGCTACATTCTGGGCGGTATTGGTACTGTGGATTCAATTTCGATATAGATTGCTTGAACGCTCGATCTAATTCATTTTCGATATTAGAATAAATGGGATGTTCGTTTGTGTGTTTTGTTTGTGGATTTATTTTAAAAATCGGTGTTGCTGTTTCCCGCACATAGCGGGGTAGGCAGAGGGAATCTAGTGTAAGACACTCCGTTCCCCACTTTCTGCCGAATTGTGGAGGCATTGCGTGTTAAATGGCTGAACTCAACGCCGCGCTTTGCGTAGTTACCAGAGCAAAGAAATGAAAATATAATTTTAAATAAATATTACATTTCTTCGAGTGGGGATCGAACTCGATATATAAAAATGTATTTTTTTACGTCGGTTAATTAGTAGTTTTGTATTATAAGTTTTTTTTGGGATAAATGTTATATTTTTTATTGTTTATTTATTTAATAATGTAACCAGGCACACCTTAGAGTATGTGTTGTAATATTTTAATATTGAATAAAACTAAGTAAATTATAATTGAAGCCAGGTGTGGCGCAGGTGCACAGACTTGTGACTAGTGGATTCGATTCCTATTCGAGGAAATGAAATATTTAATATTTTCATTTCTTCGCTCTGGTGTCAACGCAAAGCGCGACCTCTGAAAATCGGTGGAAAATGAGGAACAGAGTGTCTTAACCCTATGTTGTCTATTTTCCCTCTGCCAACCCTACCGTGTGTGGGATACAGAGTGTCTTACCCCTATGTTGTCTATTTTCCCTCTGCCAACCCTACCGTGTGNTTTCTGCCGAATTGTGGAGGCATTGCGTGTTAAATGGCTGAACTCAACGCCGCGCTTTGCGTAGTTACCAGAGCAAAGAAATGAAAATATAATTTTAAATAAATATTACATTTCTTCGAGTGGGGATCGAACTCGATATATAAAAATGTATTTTTTTACGTCGGTTAATTAGTAGTTTTGTATTATAAGTTTTTTTTGGGATAAATATTATATTTTTTATTATTTATTTATTTAATAATGTAACCAGGCAAACCTTAGAGTATGTGTTGTAATATTTTAATATTGAATATAACTAACTAAATTATAATTGAGGCCAGCCGTGGCGCAGGGGCACAGGCTTGTGGCTTGTGGATTTGATTCCTATTCGAGGAAATGAAATATTTAATATTTTCATTTTTTCACTCTGGTGTCAACGCGGCCACTGGAATTCGGTGGAAAATGAGGAACGGAGTGTCTATGTTCCCTACCTAACCCTACCGTGTGGGGGATACAGAGTGAACCTATAAAAATAATATACGAGAACTTTAATGCCATGCTTAAATGTTTAAATATTTAAAAAACCTTTCTTAAATAATCTTAATGTACATAACGATTTATGTTTAGTTGTTTTTTTCTATGGATCCTCCTCATCTATTATTACATTAGAGTAATGGTATCATTCGCTGGCAATCGAGCTAATGCTCACAGCCATTGTACGTTACTTAATGTACGAAACACTTGTTTCGTTGTTTTTTGTGTAGGGAACCTAGTGTTAAAACACTCCGTTCCCCACTTTTCGCCAAATTATTCGAGACATTGCATAATAAGTGGCGGAATTCAACCCCGATCCTTTGCCTGAGTGCCAGAGCGAAGAAATGAACATTTTAATAAATAATAATTCATTCTTCCGAGTGGGAATCGAACCTACACCCGTCGCGTTACAGTCACCCTCACACTTTGTGCCCGTGCGCTTCAATTGCATTTTTATATACAAATTATTTTTATTATCAACAGATCATTATTGGTTAATCTAAAATCTTTCCTGTTGCTTTTACTTTAAAAAATATCAGGATTGACTGTAAGACTAGTGTATTTCTTGTAAATGTCGACCGTTCTCTCACTTTCGTTCGTATTACGTCGCAACTCGCCTATGACTAACAAATGTTAACTTTCACGTGTTATCTTGAATATTTTACTGTCAGTCTGCTTCTAGGAGACAAATCGCTAACTTCTCATTTAACGTTACATGCTTTTTGTTCTGTACGACTCGAAATTACAGTTTCCCTTTTAGAATACTTTGTTAACGTAACCCTTTGTCCGCTTGCTTTTTCGTTTTCTACTTTTTCATGTCATAAAATTTAATTTTCGTTAGTATACAATATCCTGAGGACAAAATGAGGATATATCAGGTTGTATACCCTTCCTACCAAGACTCATATTGTCTTCTTTATACTAAGAAATTGATTTATTCAAGAACAGCATGACATAAATTTAATACAATGTTATTTCTGTGACAGGCGACGCCGACATGTCGCTGAAGCAGGGCAGCGGCACCGGCAAGGTCCATTTCGGTGGTTTGGACGATGTTTCCCTGTACGGCACGCCTGTGGAGCCTGCGCCCCCGGCCCCCGACGCCAAGCAAGGGTTTCTTCGCAACCAGTTACAAGCACTCTTCCAGCCCACCGACAACAAACTAGCCATGAAGCTGTTCGGCTCAAAAAAAGCTCTCATGAAAGAGCGTATCAGACAGAAGGCGGCGGGTCATTGGGTCATACATCCATGCAGTAGTTTCAGGTATGTTTATTTTAGCTTTTGATCGGTCCCCGATTTATATATTTAATAGAATTCAATTGTGGGATTTAATTGATCATTAAATATTTGATTTTCCTGATATTAAAGATTTTTTTTGATTAATGTAAAAGAAATCTTCTTAATTTAATTTAAAGTTTACTTCATCGTTACAAAGACAACACAGTTTTCCTTCCCATAAAAAGTCACATTTCCCAAGCATTAACGCAAGCAATAAAAGTTGGAATTGCACGAATGTACGCTGCATTTCCAGCGTCAGTGGTCGTAAACTCGTCAAATAAAAGCTCCAGAACTACTAACAATTTAAAAGAAAACGGGGTTAAATAAATAGTTTGTTCGGTAGAAATATTGTATTTTCCATACCAGAGTTCAATACTAAATAAATAATAACAGTAAAGCCAGTGAGGTCAATCGTGGGGCTGCGTTAATTTGGCGGAAAGTGGGAAACGAAGTGTCTTAACACTAGGTTCCCTCTGCCTACCCTACTGTGTGTGGGATACAGCGTGAAGCGTTTATTAATAACAGTAAAGATTTGCAGTTTCTAAATATTGCCCAAGGAAAACGAAATTAGTTAAACAGATTTACGAAGGTTAAGCCAAATGTAATTAGCCTCCATGAAATATTCCTATTAACAAAGCTAATTTGTGATGCGGCAACTACAGTATTCGAGACGCTGCCGGGATCTCTTTAAATTATTAAAATGCACTCCAAGAAATATTTATGTTCTCTCGCAATTCAAAAACTTCATTATATTGTAAAATGCTTTACCAAATCCAAGGCTAAACGAGATTAGTTGAAAATTGCCAACATGTATTTCCGTGAATAAAATGTTAAATATTTTAACTGACTCTTTTCAATTTGTTCAGTCTACTGTAAATGGTTTATCTGAAAATTATCCTATTAACAATAAACTACTAGTTTTGCATTTATTTCATTTGCGCTTAAAAGATTTCGTTTGTCTTCTGTGTGAGTAGAAAGGTAAAGTAAACTAGGATTAGTCTTTTCATTTTGGTAACTAAATGTAGGGTTTCTTTTCTAAAAACTGTTGATGCCGCGACGTTTTTAAATTTTTAATATTATAATAAGCGAAACATTATTTAAGTTAATTAGGCTAGGCGTGCGTTTAGAAATTCATTAAGAAATCCAATTTACAAAAATCGTTCAAAGGCGTGTTGGAATAGTTGGAAGGTTCCGTATCAAGTGCAGGATTCTATGTCAACGAGAATTACAATTTATAAAAGTTGACAAACTTAAGTTTGCGGACGCATGCAATCATTTTGTATGAAATGAACTACATTTATAAGTTTGTATTTTTTTCATAATATAAGCTGAAATTAACAGTCATTCGAGTGATAAATGCTCTTGACAGACGGACAGACGGACAACCAAGTGATATTATAAAGGTTCCGTTTTTTTCTTTTTAGATATATATAGAACTCTTAAAATAACAAGTACACATTTTATTTATAACTTCTGTATGCGGATATACTTAAAATTAAATTTTAATTGATCGTACGTTTAGAAACGGTTGTTCATTTTCTTGAAAAATTCCTACATATCAATGTCTAGTGGAATTCGCGCTGCACAAACAAAAAAGCGTCGATCCGGTTCTTTTTTTTACGAGAAATGAGTACTAGGTGCTAATTGCAATCTTATTTTATTATACTATTATGTATAAATATTTAGAATTAGAAATCATTGGAGTAAAATTATTCTGATTGAGTTTGTCACGATTTGGTGAGATAATCACATAATATGTTAAAAACATAAAATAATTTTGAGCTTAAATCTTGATTGCTGTGCCTCGATCTGTGTCCATTTACCCAACAGCAGAGCCTTTAAATTACTCAAAAGTAGTATTTACTGTCAATACGGACACAATGACTCAAAATTAATATTTACTGCCAATACGGATAGACGGTAGATACATTACATATACATATTTTAGTGTATTCTAAATATATTACGCTTGAAATAAAATAATTCCATGTAAATTAAATGGCAAAATTTTCAAAATAATAATTAAATTTCTTTTCATCGTATTTCTAAAAAAAACTAATCTAGTAATTACAACATACATATTAATAGTGAAACATATTTTTTGCCAAGCTAGATAAATTTTAAAGCAACCAATTATAAACCAGCAAAATTATATAGTCGTAGTCTTATTATATTTAGTATTTAAGTAAATATAATTTCCTCGTGCCAGTTTATCGGCCGAGGTGACAGCTTCCGCTCGGCTAACTCGCCATCACGATTAGATACAGATGTCAGTCGATCGATCTGCGATTGCATACTTATACAACACTATCGACACGCTCGCGGCTTCGTCCGCTTCATTTTTATTATTATTAATTTACTAATCTGCATTACTTTCCTTACTTGGTTTACTTATACTTTCGTTTTCTATTAATAGTATCATTAAACAAAATCAATCTATACCTATATTGAAAAGTAAAATTTCGACCAATTTAATAAAAGAGTTGCTTATTGCAATTTTATCGAACAATATTCTTTAAAATAGTATTACTTTTTTTTTATTTATAAATTGATTAAACTAAAACAAACACAAAATTGTTAAGGAAAGCAATTAAATCTGTTAAGCCATTTCGAATATTAGCGTGAACAAACGCACAAACAAACAGACAAACATTTCAAAAATAATAATTTTTGATTCTATTTTACATTATTTACATTATTAAATGCCACTAATAATAATATTTTTTCTTATATATCTTCCATGAACAGACACCCATTATTTACGATTTTATTATATCTAAGTATAGATTGAACCTGAATCAGTATAGCAAGGCTATAATGTAATTACGACGGTAATATTTACCGGAACAAATTATTTTTTTAACATTGAATCTATATCACCTTATTAGCATCACGCCATATCAATTGATAATAATAACAGATTTAATGATTGAAAATTGACAGAATTTACATATTAAAGATATGTCTGTAATAAAGTACTTTTGTTAGCATAAAAAAACTGGTGAAGTGTGAGTCGGATTAGCCTGCCAGAATATACAACTAACAAAATGTACAACTTATAAACATTGACAAAATTAAATTTGCGGGAAAAAAAATTAATTAATTTATAATTTATTTTTTTTCATAAAATACCTATTAGTATTCACGTTCGGTTTTTTTTCTTTATTTGTGTATGGAAGGAGGAGAAAGAAGGAGTACCCTATAGATTTTGATTACGTGGCGAATTTTATACCAAATGCAGCAGAACGATGCATAAATGTATTTTTTGATTGTGTTGACTGAGAAGCTTTATTTTTGCTGTGCTTCAAGGGACCCTAGATTTTAATATTTCAGTTGGATATGCGCAATTCAATAAATCTCGAGATAAATGTTCTTGACAGACGGATAGACGCACAACACGGTAATCTTATAAGGGTTCCGTTTTTACCTTTTGAGGTACGAAACCCTAAAAATATTTAAAATGCATTCGTTATTTCTAAAAACTTTAAAATTGAATATTCCTTTTAAATATATAACGAAAGTTGTTCCTAGAAAAGTTTCAACGTATAGTAGAAAAGCTCATGTTTGAGCTCGAAAACAACTAAGGCTAAACTTTGATCGCTTAAACTTAAAAGTTTCTTTATTTCTACCCTGAGGTTTTCTACAAAATGCCTACCTACTACAGTTTAATAATAATAATAGCTTTACGCTGTAGAGCTCATGATGCAGGATAGACGGAGGGAGCCTAGTGTTGAATGGCGGAACTCAACGCCGCCCTTTGCAGAGCTCAGAATTGAAAATATTAAATATTTCATTTCCCCGAGCGGGAATCAAACCCACAACGCGGCATGCGTTTACTAATAATTTATTCGATAAAAATATGTATTATGAAATGCATTGGCTAATCGATCTCTTTTGTGTAATTTTTAAAGTCATTAAAACAAAATAGTAAGTGTATATATTACAAAAAAATATATTTTACAAATACTTTTAAAAATATGATTATGCCTTTTAATGTTTTTAATCTAAACTAAACAATAACTAATGTTATATACATTAGTTTTTTGTATGTTAAATAGATTACAAATAAAAAATATATATTATTTATTTTTTAGACTGCCTCTAAAAGTACGGAATCCTTTTTCCACTTGAAAGTGTATCTGACTAACGCAATCGCTTCTCTTAATCATTAAACTCAATTATTTTCATTACGACCATTCGTTACGTTCGAACGCTTCCAATACGAATACACCAATCGTTATTAACGAATATACCAATCGTTGAGTACATTCCCAATAAACGTGAATGTAAGTTTATAAAAATAAATTAATTTGACCGTGCCGCACAAGCCAGTTGTGGCGCACAGGCCAGTCGTGGCGCAGAGCCACAAGCGTTTGACTGTAAACGTTACAGGTTGTGTGTGTGTGTGTGGATTCGATTCCCACTCGAGGAAATGTTTAATATTTTAATTTCTTCTGAGTTGTCTTCAGTTGAGTTCTGCCACTCAACACGCAATGTCTCTAGAATTCGAAGGAAAGTGAGAGAGTTTTAACACTAGGCTCCTTCTGCCTACCCTGCTACATGCGGGAAACTGCGTGAGGCTGAAAAAGTCTATTATATTTTCGTTCGGTTGTTTTGTCGCATAATAAAATAATAATAATAAGACAATATAGAAGTAATTTACCAATAAAAGTACTACAGGAAAAATTTAAGAAAATTAAGCGTAAAATCATATTTATAATATTATTTCTATATTTAATTGTTTTTTTTATTATTTAAACCCTGACATAAATAAAATTATAAATTAAGGCCAGAACACTATTCCTTATTAGATTTATATTACAATCTAATTCTATTTCTTTAGAATATGATATATGTATATCACAAATCGCCTACTCTGACACAGATGTAGAAATCTTAGGCCCATATTTATAAGACGCTCTCAGACCTGAGAAATCGATGTTGAGATGCTGTTTTCATTCACAAATTATATGTCTACAAATGAAAACAACGTCTCAAGATCGATTTCAGACTTGAGAGCGATTTATAAATACGGACCTTAGTGCATACTGTATGTAGTAATAGCTATTTGAATTAACTTTTGATTTCTCATAGTTCGCACCTTTATAGAAGAACTGAAATAAAAATGGAGCTACATTTTAAATTCAAAAACTGAAACTAGACCATTAATCGTTTGCTTATCAAAGCTATAGAGGCTTATTGAAAGAACAATAGAGTCGTCGACAACAACCATACAATACACGTTATTTCTTACTTTTGAGCTCTACCTTTTTACAGTGAAGTTTTTTTATTACAATTCAAAATTTGTAAAATGTTCTAAGTATTCGACAAATTTATATTAAAATACGAAGAAATTATACAGAGATAATAATATCTATAATATATATCTGTATACTGTACGCATATTTTTAATAATTTTGTGTGGCGTAACTCAACGCTCGAACGCACGACCGTTGCGTTTACTGCAACTTTAAAAATATATGCTGGCATTTAATTAAATCTGAATATTGTCTTGAATAAAAAATATATTGACATACTGAAATCTTTGAAAAAAATCCAATGAAAAAGTACATTGTGCATATAAACTTAACTAAATAATACTAGATATAGGTACTTCACCTTCCTTCACAATACTAAAAGCATTTAGTGTATCGTCACTACGACACTTCCTACTAATACCTATGTAGTTGTCGAGGGGAAATCCATTTATTATAAGAAGATATAACCAGATAGCGAGTACCTGAATCAATGTCAGAGGTCTTGTTGATACCTCGATGCTACTACGCTGATACTTCTGTACAAAAAAAAATCGTGTTACAAAGTAGGTACATTGTGCATATAAAAGTAGCTAAATCATACTAGATATAGGTACTTCACCTTCCTTCACAATACTTAAAGAATAAAGTATCAATACGGCCTTCAATTTCACGATGTATCCCGCACACAGCAGGGTAGGCAGAGGGGACCTAGTGTTAAGAAACTCTGTTCCCCACTTTCTGCCGAATTCTGGAGGCGTTGCGTGTTGAGTGGCAGAACTCAACGTCGCGCTTGTCCTCGACAAACCAGTTGGTTTTACAGTCGTCAAGAAAACACTTTGTGCCGCTGCTACTTCCTACTAATACCTATATAGTTCTCGAGGGGATCCATTTATTATATGAAGATATAACCAGCTAGTGCGTGCCTGAACCAATGTCAGAGGTCTAACGAGACCTACCAACGGGTACCTCTATGTTACAATACTTCTCTCCAAAACAAATATCCAGTTACAAATTAGGTACATCGTACATATAAAACTATCTATATGCATATTAATAAATAAGACAATCAGATCAGCTTCACGCTGTATCCCGCATAAAGCAGGGTAGGCAGAGGGAACCTAGTGTTAAGACACTCGCTCCTCATTTTCCGCCGAATTCTGGAGGCATTGCGTTTTGAGTGGTGGAACTCAGCTTAGCTCAAAACAGAGCGAAGAAATGAAAATAAATCGGGATCAAACCCACAACCAGTGGATTTTACAGTCACATTTTATGCCCTTGCGCCACGACTGACCTCACTAACTAAATAATACTTGATATAGGTACTTCACCTTCCTTCATAATACTAAAAGAATTGAGTATGTCATCACTACGATACTTCCTAGTGCTACTTATTTGTCGAGGGGAAATCCATTTATTAAACGAAGATATAACCAGTTAGTGAGTGCTTGGACCAATGTCAGAGGTTTCCTTGGTACCTCAATGTTACATTACTTCTCTACAAGGGTCACTTATTGAGTCCTCAATAGTCATCTGAGGAGGGGACTCATTGAATGAAGATGCAACTGATTTCGAGGAAGTTATTTCGAGTTAGCTTCTAAGGTTACGTTTAAACTAGACTAGACTAGTTCTACGTGAAGATAATTTAGTTTTATCTTTTCCTTTATAAAACATTTTCATTTTTTTATTATTAAATTTACTTTTAAATAACATCCTGAATGTTATGTTTTAGAAATGGTTAAACAGAAAAAAAATTATTTAAAACACTAGAAATGAAACAATCTAAGCTAATGAAGAAGTGTAAAAACGAAATATTTAATATTCATAATTTCCGCGCTCTAGTAAGGCAAAGCGCGGCGTTAAGTTCCGCTATTCAACATGCAATACCTTCAGAAATCAGCGGAAGGTGGGCAACTTAATGGTGTCTTAATTGTAACGGTCTTAACACTAGGTTCCAAGATTCCCTCTGAATACCCTACAATGTGTTAAAAAATTATGAAATTATGAAAAATTTATATATAAAAAATTATATATTTATACTTAAATATACAAACGCTCGCTTTTTAAATCCCAAATTGCTTTTTAAAAGTAAAGATAAATTCAATTAGCAACTAACGTGAAACGATCAAATTAAAAAGTAATTTGGTATGGTATGGTTTAGGTTTTTTGTTGTATAAACGTCAAACCAGTATTGATTAGTCATCGCCGTTGTTTAATGATTCAGAAAATGAAATGAGTGGGAAAATTGAAAATCACGCCTGTTTTGAGCAGCGAAAAACGAGACCAGTCGTGGCGCAGAGGCACTAGCGTGCTGCTGTAAACGCGACAGGCTGTGGATTCAATTCCAAAATCAAATCAAATCAGCTTCACGCTGTATCCCGCACACAGAAGGGTAGGCAGAGGGGACCTAGTGTTAAGACACTCTGTTCCCCACTTTCTGCGAATTCTGGAGGCGTTGCGTGTTGAGTGGCAGAACTCAACGCCGCGCTTGTCCTCGACACCAGAGCGAAGAAAATGGAAATATAAATTTAAGTAAGCATTTCATCTCCTCGAGTGGGGATCGAACCCACAACCAGTCGGTTTTACAGTCGTGAAGAAAACACTTTGTGCCGCTGCGCCACGACCGGCCTCTCAATTCCCACTTGTGGAAATAAAATAAATTTAATATTTGCATTTCTTTGTCCTGGTGTTAAATTCGACGGAAATTGGAGAGCGGAGTCTCTCAACATTCCGCTCTCTCTGCCTACCCTACGACTAGCGGGATACCGCGTGAAGCTTAAAAAAAAGAACGAGACAAAATAAAATTAACCTACTGCGCAATATGTAATCAACTGAATAAACAATTTTTTAAATAAATTCGCCATCTCCATTTGCGAGTTTATTTTATTATCTACAATAGTAAACTACTTTAAAATATATAACCTGTAGATTTTTTTTATGTAAATGTTTGACTGTAAATTTGAATGAAATATTAATAAATTTTATTAAGCTTCGGATATTGGCTCACATATGTTCAACTTTTTCCTAGGGGACTGACAGGCTTTACCTAGATTTATATATTTATACAGAATTAATATGTAACAGAAGATTTTGAAGAACAGAAGATTGAAAAAAATTGATAACTATAAAAAACACTGTGTGTTCTTTCCAAATAAACCATCTTTTATGGATTTATTATATATAATCATCAGAAATATAAATCTAAAAGGTTCTTTTGGTTTCCAATTATATTGAGTAAAAAAATTCTTTTTTTTTTTATTTTTTAGCTTCACCCTGCTATCCCGCACACAACAGGGTAGGCAAAGGGAACCTGGGAGTCTAGTGTTAAGTGTTAAGACACTCCATTTCTCTTTAGACATCATTCCGTTCCTCACTTTTCTCCGAATTTCGGACACATTAGGTGGCGGAACTCAACATTGCGCTTTGCCTCGTTGCCAAATTTTAGAGGAAGGATAATGGGCATATTAAATAAATATTTTAATCGAACCTTGTACCCCTGCGCCTCAAATATATATGTAAATTATATATTTTATAAAACATTTATAAAAGAAATACGCTTGGATCTGGAGATAACAAAACTAAACATAGATTCTTTGAATCTCAACGGAATGGAAGGAATGGCTGCACTTTATTACGCAAATAACTTAAGTCGCTTTAGTCCTCGTTCTACATTTGCAATCATGTGAGATAAATGTATGAATGTATGAGTAGTATAATCAAATAACTCAATCAATAAAAATTAACCTTTACGCTATATCCCGCATAATACAAGGTAGGCAGAGGGAACCTAATGTTAAGACACTTCGTGTTGAGTGGTAAAACTTAACGCCGCGCTTTGCCTCGACACCAGAGCAAGGAAATGGGAATATATGTAAATTTAAATGAATATTTCCCCAAGTAGGGATCGAACCCACAACCGGTCGCGTTACAGTCACACACTTGTGCCCCTGCGCCACGACTGGCCTCTAGTATAATCACGAATCGATGTATTAAGCAATATAGATAACTAATAGCCAATAATTTAACTTATGTATGATTAATGTTAATTATAGCCTTAAAAATACCCATGCACATGATTTTTATTGTTCTGGTTTTAAGGTATTTCTAGGTTTTGTGGTCTGATTGTAATAGAAAAGTACTGCGTGAATCACGTGAGGCCAGTCGTGGCGCAGGGGTGCAAGCTCGTGACTGTAAACTTGAAAAGTTGTGCGTTCAATCCTCGAGTGGGGGATTGAACACACTTTTTGATTGTATGAAATATTTATTTTTATTTAATTTAATATATTTTAAATCAACGTATCCAAGAAACCAATTCTTACTTATGTTTCTTTTAGTTTTAGCTTTACGCTGTATACACAGCAGGATAGGCATAGGATACCTAGTGTTAAGACACTCCCTTCCGCCGAATTTTGGAGGTATTGCGCGTTGAGTGGTGGAACCCAACGCCGGGCTTTTGCCTTATTGCCAGAGTGAAGAAATCAAAATATTAATAAATAATAATTCATTCCCTCGAGAGGGAACCGAACCCACAACCGTCGTGTTACAGTCACACTCTTGTGCCCCTGCGCCACGACGGCCTCGAGATTTTCCCATAACATATACATAGACTAATATCGATATATTTGTAAATATATAGTTATTGATCAACTTAATGGCGATACAAATTGGAGCAATTAGTTAGAGACGTCAGAATTGTGGGGAATTGCGTTGCTTGAAGTGTGTTTCGCTATAAAATTCCTAGAAGACGTATGTTTAAATTGCACAATGTTAGATAACTATCTGAGGCCACAGTGGCGCAGTGGCACAGTGTTTGACTGTAAACATTATAATTATAGGTTCGATGTCCCCCTCGGAGATTGAGACAATTTTTATTTTCCCCGATTAAAAATCAGCCACTCGACACGCAAAAAGAAGGCCTATCCTATAAAATCTATCTATGCGGGAAAAAGCGTGAAGCTGCGTTTTTAAATTTATACGAACATTTAATATTTCATTAAGTTTATATTTTTTTTCAAGTTATAATAATAATTTGAATTAAAAAAAATGCACATAAGTCAAATATTAAGTTGTAAGTTCTACGAAAGTTTACTGCATATTTTTTCTTGTTTTTACCTTATGTATTAGGAGATGGTGATTAAATGATTATGTTAAATTTTTGCACATAAATTGCATTGAGTTCTGCCACTCAACACGCAATGCCTCCAGAATTCGGCAGAAAGTGGGGAACGGAGTGTCTCAACACTAGGTTCCCTCTGCCTACCCTGCTGTGTGCGGGATACAGCGCGAAGCTGATTTTTTTATTTTTGCACAAATTTGGTCTTAAGATCATTGATAATGTCACTCTAAAAGGTTTTTTTTATTAGGCTCATAGAAAAATCCATTATTTTCAGAAAGATCCAGAAAAATCCATTATTAAATAAGTATATATTACTTATTTGAACCCGCGCCTCCTGCACCTGCTACGTTCAAATTTTTATACGTTTTCTAATAAAAAAATAAATATTTTTCTTTCCTAAGTGTGGAATAACACTTTAAAAAATGTTAAAAGTGTATATTAATTTCCACACCACTACCATATTTACATATGTTTTTAAAACGTGAGAGAATATTTAGAAAAATCTATAATAGTAATATTTTTCTGATGATGACTATTAAGAGTGAGATTATATTTTTAAAAATAATTAGACGAGATATTATATGTAGTATGTAGTTCTGTCAATTAACACGCAATGTCTCGAATTCTAGCGGAAAATAAGGGACGGAATGTCTCGACATTAGAACCTCTCTGTCTAACCTGCTATGCAGTGTAAGACATTAACTTAAATATATACCTACCTACATGAGGCCTGTTGTGGCGCAGGAGCACAAAGTGTGACTGTAAAATCTTCTGATTGTGGGTTCAATCCCCACTCGAAGACATGCAATATTTATTTAAATTTATATTTTAATTTCTCCGCTTTGGTGTCGAGGCAAGGCGCGGCGTTGAGTTCCGCCACTCAACACGCAATGCCTCCAGAATTCGGCGGAAAGTGGGGAACAGAGTGTCTTAACACGAGGTTCTCTCTGCCTACCCTGCTGTGTGCGGGATACAGCGTGAAGCTGATTTAAAATATAATAGTAAAATAGGTATTGTAGCTAAATCCTTCTTAAAATTTGTGTAAAAAATATAGTTAACTGTAGTAAGTAATTACATTTCTATAGAAATTTAACAACAAATTTGATTCTTATAACATTCTACGAAACTTAATATAAACTGAAACAATATTTTAAGCAACAAAATACGTCCAAATGGAGAATGATCTAAGAAATTTATCTTTGACAATTACTCTTGGAACCTTATCCTGATGACAGAAACAAATTATAGTTATGAGGTAACTAATAATTTATATAAAATCGCTCATATTATAGAAGATTTAGTTTGAAATTTATTGTTAACATTATTTTATTTTACAAATAAAATCAGCTTCACGCTGTATCCCGCACACAGCAGGGTAGGCAGAGGGAACCTAGTGTTAAGACACTGCGTTGCCCACATTCTGCCGAATTGGAGGCATTGCGTGTTGAGTGGCAGAACTCAACAAATAAAATAAATTTAAATGATTCATAAAAATCAAAATACGATATACATACTTTAAAATGTACAAAATATATAACTATGCATTGAATTTAAACACTGTGGTATTGTTTCTTAATATTTAATTATTTTACTAAATATTGAAAATTATTTATTTTTTGCCTATAAAAGTTTAGATATTGTTATTCAGAAGCTTATAAGTTCACAAATTCATATGAAACGAAATTTTGAAAATTATTAATAAATAAAGCACATAAATTTTAAGTTTATTAAATTACATATAAATTTGAATTAAATGACATATTTTTTTATGTATCACATCAGCAAATGTAGCTCGTTCCACGCGGAAGTTTCAAGTACCTACTACCTTCTGTTATAAAAGTATGACGTAACGAGAACGTAAAAAGCAACGACGCGTGAGATCTCCACCTCCGACCTTAGCCCGGTCTGTATTTTATTCACAATAACTGTCTACATCGGGACTAAAGTTACCAAAATATTTAATTCCCTTATATACTTAACTGTATAATCAGTTTTTTATTTTTGTTTTTACATTATTTCTAGTTAATTTCACGCTATATCCCATATGGAGCAAGGTATACAGATAGAAACTGTAAGAAGTGTTCAAATATTTTTCGCTGAATTCTGGTGGCATTACGTATTGAGTGGCGGAGCTCAACGCCGAGCTTTTGGCTCGACACCAGAGCGTAAATATTAAATATTTGATTTATTCAAGTCGGTATCGAAGCCACAGTCTGTCGCTTTTACAGTCGTACGCTTGTGCCCCTGCGCCACGACTGGCCTCAAATACATTGTTTCCAATAAAAATATAATTTTCTTAATTATTCAAACTGCTCAAATTGAGATTCATTAGTACCATACTAATAAGGAAAACAGTGCGAAGTTTTTAATTAATCTGAATACAACATTGTCTTTTTTTTCAAGATCTCTTTGATGTGATATGTGAATAGAATCAGTCTGTTTTACAGAAATTAAAAATTTGTTTATTTAATACACTATTATTAAATATTTGTATTATTAAATATTAAATAATATTTTTGCCACACATCACAAAATAAATAATTTATATAATATCATTTAAATTACTTAGAAATCCAGTCCCAGTAGAAATCAGTCGTGGCGCAGGAGTAAAGTGGTTTAGGATTTGGGTTCGATTCGCACTCGAGGAAATTAAATATTTAATATTTTTATATCCTCACTCTGATGGAGAAGCAAAACGGGGCGTTGGATTCCGCCACCGGCACACAACACGCAATATCTCCAAAAGCTAGTAGAAAGTGAGGAGTGGAGTGTCTTAACACTAGACTGCCATTGCCTATTTTGCTGAAATAAAAAACATACTAATCATCTCACCTTTCTCTTGAAAACTGAGATTTAGAAATAATACTGTGTTAATATTGAAAGTTTCCGATACAGATCCTGATACAGAATGAAAGAGAGTAAATGCTCGTCCATTCGAACACTATCCAATTTATACGCAGTTTCGTAGTCAATATTGCATGCCGCCTTTGTATCGGTCTTGGAATATGCCAGCCTTGTTATCCGCCTTCGTGAAGCATTTCCACAGTAATAAATAGGAGTGTGCTATGAAGATTTATGCAAGAATAGAAGTTATGTCTCTGTAGTAATAATATTTGTATTAAATTTGAAAACAAAAGTATTAATAATACAATTATCTTAAAATGTATAAAATTAGTGTGCATTTAATTTTTTTTTTCAATATGTTTTTAATATATCGATACTTTATTGTAATTGAGCAATGAAGAATATAGAAAACGGAGTGTCTTAACACTAGGTTCCGTCTGCCTATCTTACTGTGTACGAAATACAGCGTGAAGCTTATTGACAAAACCGGACAAGCGCGAGTGGGGCTCGCCCACCGACGGTTCCGTACAAAATAATCCTTTCAGTTGTCTCGAGCTTTTACTGAAATTCAAGCTTAGCTTAGCCAGAGCCGTTTTATCTGATACCTCACTTGACTAGCGGATACCTCACTTGAGCTGGCAGTTTTATTATATAATAATAGTAAATTTTAACCTCCTTTTAAGGCTATTATTATTCAGTATTTAACCACAAACGTATATATAGTTTTCAGATTTTTTTTCTGAATTAGTACTACCTGTAGATGCTATATTACATATAAATTTCATAATTCTAGGTTCAACTGAAAGTGCCACATAAAATTTAAATCTCTTTAAAGTGTCGAAATATTTATATCTTTATTTTATTATCGAAGTTTTTTGCGATTTAAACGGCCATATGTATAGTTTTAAATAATTTTAAAAATACGTTTTTTTTAAAAAAATCATCTGTAGATGAGAGTTTATGGTTTGAATTTCAACTCAATACCTCCTTTTTTTCCTAAAAAGGACCGGAACCCTAAAAAGAAAGAAAGTGAATCGTAGAGCCTATACAGACCGAATATTTCCAGAGCAATAAACAATAGAAAACTGTAAAATATCATCTAATGTCAAGTTGATACATCGACGTAATCAAGCCGACAGCTACAATGGACGGCCGTTCTCAAAATAACATTTGTCAAGTTTTTCCACAAACTGGTTTCTAGATGTTCTTACCTCAAAAAAAGTGAATAATAGAAATTCTTGTTAAAGTGGTTATTGATAAAACTCATCAATATCACTCTGTGAGCTATTATGATATCTTTTGCCATTATTTTTGTAAATCTTTCACATATTTTTATGAACTTCACGTAGGTTAACATTGGTTAGGCAGAGGGAACCTTCAAACATAATGTTAAGACACTCCGTCTAGGATATTTCGTTTCCTCAATTTCCGCCGAATTCTGGAGACATTGCGTATTGGCAGAATGGCAGAACTCAACTCCACGCTTAACCTCGTTACCAGGACGAAAAAAATAAAATATTAAATATTTCATTTCAATGAGAATCAAATCCATAACCTACATTTACAGTCACACACTTGTCCCCTTGCGCCACGACTGGCTCCAAACAAACATGACCATGGAAAAGCAACAGACCTTGACAAATAAACATAAAATAAAAAATTAAAACAGCCTCTCAAAACCATAGACATAGTATTATAATAACGGAACAAGTGCAGGCAAGTTCGTAGCGACGCTCGTTAGATGATTCTGAAGTGCTGTCGCAATCATACTGCAATGTTACACAGCCGAATGCAACTTGCAAATATTTCTAATTAAAATATAATGAAAATAGAAATCATAATTTATTATTTTTAACATTTTTAAAGTGATAATCCACACTTAGGAAAGGAAAATAAAAATTTGAACGTAGCGGGACTCGAACCCGCGCCTCCTGGAAACCGACCAGGCGCTCTGACCACTGAGCCATACGTTGAAACGTATTGAACGTATGGCTCAGTGGTCAGAGCGCCTGGTCGGTTTCCAGGAGGCACGGGTTCGAGTCCCGCTACGCTCAAATTTTTATACGTTTTCTAAATAAGTATTTTTATAATTTATTGTTGTTGTTGTTTGTTGATTTGCAAAAATTTTGGAATTTGGTCCGTTATATGATTATTAAGTTCTAAAAATATCTGTATATCTATGTATAAATCTGTATACAGTTTTAGAACTTCAAATTCAATAAAGAGCAACAATTATTTTTTTTGTTCAGTTTCACACTGTATCCCGTTTGTAGAGAGTAGAGTAGACAGAGGAAGTCTCTCCGCTCTCTACTTTTCACTGAATTCTGGAGGCTTCGCATGTGAATGGCAGAACTCATGGACACGCTTTGAATCGACATCAAAGCGAATAAATTAAAATATTATATATTTCATTTTCTCAACCGGGAATCCAACCCACAACCTGTCGCTTTCACAGTCACACGCTTGTGCCTCTGCGCTACGACTGGCCTCAATAATAATTTTTATTTTCAAAAATTCCTTTTACAATTTGAAATCTCCCTCAAGTGCTAATGCAAAAACATTTTATTATAATAATACATACCTACATACATTTATTTGTATACGAATACATTATTTTTATAGTTAAAAAATATACTTAAATAACATTAAATTGATAACAATGTTTTTACTAATAGCATCGATTGAAATAAATTACGTAGTTTTTTGAGATCAGTGGCACGGTGGTGGTACAGGGGCACAAGCGTATGACAGTAAACGCGACATGTTGTGGGTTCGTTTCCCTCTCAACGAAATGAAATATTTAATATTTTCATGAGGCCAGTCGTGGCGCAGCGGCACGAAGTGTGACTGTAAAACCGACTGGTTGTGAGTTCGATCCCCACTCGAGGAGATGAAATATTTACTTAAATTTATATTTCCATTTCTTCGTCCTGGTGTCGAGGTTAAGCGCGGCGTTGAGTTCTGCCACTCAACACGCAATGCCTCCAGAATTCGGCAGAAAGTGGGGAACGGAGTGTCTTAACACTAGGTTTCCTCTGCCTACCCTGCTGTGTGCGGGATACAGCGTGAAGCTGATTTTTTTTTTTTTATTTTAATATTTTCATTTCTTCGTTCTGGTGTCAAGGCAATACACGGTGTTTCATTCAACATTCATTTTCATTCAACATGCAATACCTCCAGAATTCGTTGACTTTACAACAAAACAATATTAATATATATTATATTTTATTATTTATCTCACAATAATCACTTGTTTTTAACCAATGATCCGCGGTGTCGTAAACTTTGATGTAGGTATTCTCTTAGATAACCCAAACTGCTATAGCCAACGTTGAGAAAGTTTTAATTAAATATGTTACGGTATAAGATTATCAGACCTTTGTTTAATGATGTAGAACCTATAACAAAAGTTACATATTAATCCATATTTATTTAATATATAGGATTATAGGTATATCGAAATAAAGAAAATCTTATAATTTTAGCTATTTCTATTTTCAAATTCTTATATTTAAAAATATTAATCGAAATCAGCAGCCCCAGAAATATCAAACACAGCAGGAAAGGCAGAGGGAACCTAGTTAGTGTACAGACATTCCGCTCCCCACTTTCTATTAAATTCTGGAAGCATTGCGTGTTGAGTGGCGGCACTCAACGCCGCGCTTTGCTTCACACCCAGGGCAAAAAAATTAAAATATTAATATGAATGAATAAAAATATTATATTTAATTTATTGTTATAATTTCAATTCTTAGTGAATTATTAAGGTTAAAGTACATTAATACACAATTGTGAGAAAAGACGAATTTTAAGAGTAAAATTGATGCTTACCTACTTTTAGTAAAAAATTCGAGTAAAATCGTATATTTTTACTTATATTATATAACATATGATCTCAAACAAATACATAACTTAGAGACACATCTCAATTTTACCTGCACCGACCTCGAACCCGTAACGAACTCAAATTGTTCGCGAGCTTTTGTACATACTCGTACATACATACATACATGAGTCATAAACTAGAAGCAAGTGAGGCAATGTCGTTAGCACATTCTATCTCGTATCAGTTAAATATTGATATAGCAATCCGCCTTTGAATTTGTACTTGATATTGAGAGAGTCGTCTCATAACACATTAATATTTAATAAAATCTTATGTTAGCATGGGCGTAGGAATAGGGGGGGGCTGCGTGATCCGGGCCCACCCCAGAGTGGTCTGGTGCCCACGCCAGAAATTTTACTTGGAAAATTTTTGTTCCGAAAAATTAAAAAAACAACATGTACACGAACATATCTGTTCAAAGCTTAAGTCCAGTCCAAAACAGAAAATATCTGAAGATACACATAATGCTTAGGAGATTAAATTGCAAAAAACTATATTTAACTAATATATATTGAATTTAAATTATATTTTGTAATCTGACTGCATAATATTTATAAGAAGAAACTCATGAAATGATGCGGTGCGCAGTGGCACAAGCGCGTGCCTGGAAACGCGACGGTTGTGGGTTCTAATCCCACTCTGAGTATTATTATTCATTAATATTTCCATTTTTTGCTTTGGTAACAAAACACAGCGCGGCGTTTGACGCCGTTCAACATGCAATACCTCGAAAACTCGGCGGAAACTGAGCAACGGAGTATTATTTAAAGCTGAAACAAAAATATAATCCGTTTCAAAACACTTTGGAAATAATATATTTTAAAAATACCCTACAAAACATCAGCTTTTTCTAAACACAAAATCGTTTCGTGTCTGAACAATTGTTCGTGTTAATAGCCTTTTCCTACACTCGCTTTATCTAATGCTCTCCATACAAACTCTATTGTAAACGTCTACACGCGATTTAAATAGATAAAAATAAAAAGAAATCTATTATTTTAAATGTGTTGGTTAAATAAAACTATGTGAAATTCACATCTTATGTAGATGAATTACGGAGAAATATACGGAGTAATTATAACATTTTATGAAGTAAAAAACTTTTTTGTGAAAATATATTGTCATTTCATTATTTTATTCATTGTACAATTTACATTTTATATTCAGATAATGAATGCACGCTAGTTGACAGGGTGGTTTTTGCTTTTAAATTTTATTGGGGTCAATCGTGGCGGAGAGCGCTTGTGCCAAGCGTGTGACTGCAATCGAGATAGGTTGTGGGTTCGATTCCTACTCGAGGAAGTGATATTTAATATTTTCATTCGCTTTCCTTACTCATCGCTGGTAAAGAGGCAAAGCGGGTTGTTGAGTTCCGCCACTCGCAATGCCTGCTAAAATCAGCGGAAATCGATTGTAACACTAGGTTCCAAGGTTCCCTTTACCTAAACAGTGAAGCTAAAAAATTATTATGATACCAAAAAAAATTATTCTCAACACATCAATATGTATTTTAACTAAGTATGCAATGTTTGAAAATGTAATATTTATACAAATATAATCTATAAACATCGATAATTCAACAAAGGATCGAATCTAAATTTCTTACTATCTTTTCATTTATTCGGCCCGTACATACCAATTATATTTTATAGTTAGTACATTTTATTCCAGGAGGCTAGTCGTGGCGCAGAGGCACGAAGTGTGACTGTAAGACCGACTGGTTGTGGGTTCGATCCCCACTCGAGGAGATGAAATATTTACTTAAATTTATATTTCCATCTCTTCACTCGGTGTCGAGGCTGAGCGCGGCGTTGAGTTCTGCCACTCGACACGCAATTAGTGAATCGAATTCAATTAATATTAATTAGATTATTGGTCGGAAGCAAAACCCAAGTCAAGCAACTTGCAAAACATTTTTTTTAGCTTTATCATATAAGACTCACCGAACTCCTATTTATAAAAAAATATTTATTTATCTTCTTCTTCTATCTTCTTAAATAGTTTTGTAGAACAAGTTTTATATAAAATATATTTTCATAGTTTCGATCGAGCTAAAATAATTTTAAAAACATTCAAGATAGCTCTAACGAAATCTTTAATACTGAGTAGAAACTAAATTAAGTTTCACGATCCAAACATTAGTTACCATATTTAAAACCAATAATTCTAATTATATCAATGAAAATTTATTATGAATAAACCTAGATTTACTTATGAAAAGGCCATTCAGTAACCTCTCCATGTTATTCAACTTCTCTCTCTATTATATCTCTTGACTTGATGGATTGTAACTTGAATAAGAGGATTAAAATTGTAGAATTGTTAGAGTGGTCTCCATTCATCTGTCCGCAAACCTATAATCCCGGGTGACAAAGTTGTACCTAGAATGTTGAATGAAATATGACATATTTAATCGCGAAAGAAAATATGCTGTTTTTATTCCGTTTAAATATGCAGTTTTTTGTTTTTTGAGGCCAGTCGTGGTGCAGTGGCACAAAGTGTGACTGTAAATGCGACTGGTTGTGGGTTCGATCCCCACTCGACGAAATGGTATATTTATTTAAATTTATATTTCCATTTCTGCGCTTTGGTGTCGAGGCAAAGCGCGACGTTGAGTTCCGCCACTCAACACGCAATACCCCCAGAATTCGGCGAAAAGTGGTGGAACGGAGTGTCTTAACACTAGATCCCCTCTGCCTAACCTTCTGTGTGCGGGATACAACGTGAAGCTGATTGCTCCGTTTTAACTTTCGTTTGTATTCTGAAATATACAAAGGTTGTTTTAGCCGTGTGATCCCGGCCTAGAATAGGATCATCCTGGTACTGGTGGTGTCGTAAGAGGCGACTAAAGTACGTGTGGTAGAGTCACGTCGCCAGCAATGGCAACACGCATGGGCAGACTCGACCGGATCATTACCACCCCCGGCATTTAAAACCGGCGTGAAGTAGTGGCTTTATGCCACTGCGTTTCGCATCAGGTAATGCCGGGCTCCGGCGCCCAACCCACCTTACAGGCAGGCAACGCACCTGTAGCTCCTCTGGTGTTGCACGGGGTCGTGGGCGGCGGTAATCACTTACCATCAGGTGACCCGAACGCTCGTTTGCCTTGTCTTTTCCATAAAAAAAAAGAAGAGATTTTCTTTAAATTGTGTCTATTTTTAGTTATGTTTAGCTAGATTATTTTTTATTGGAGCAACAGAGGTGTCATAATACATAAAAATATAAAAGAAATAGGAAATATTTATTTTATTATGACATTCAATATATTTAACTACAATCCCGGGTGACAAAGTTGCACCTGCAATGCTGAATGAAATATGACATGTTTAATCGCAACCGAAAATATACAGTTTTTATTCCGTTTTAATATTCATTTTTCGCTTTTTGTGTTCTGAAATATACAAATGTTATTCAGAGAAGATATATTTTTTAAGTTGTGTACATTTTTAGTCATGTCGATGAATTTAAGGTTGAATGACTAGAATCTAGATATGTTATATTTTATTAAAGCTTCGTTTGTAGCATAGTAAATAAAACAAAATAAAAAAATAGGAACTATTTACTGAGACCAGTCGTGGCGCAGCGGCACGAAGTGTGACTGTAAAACCGACTAGTTGTGGTTTCGATCCCCACTCGAGGAGATAAATATTTACTTCAATTTATATTTCCATTTTTTCGCTCTGTTAAGCTCTGAGGTTAAGCGCGGCGTTAAGTTCTGCCACTCAACACGCAATGCCTCCAAAATTCGGCAGAAAGTGGGGAATGGAGTGTCTTAACACTAGGTTCCCTCTGCCTACCCTGCTGTATGCGGGATACAGCGTGAAGCTGATTTACTTATTTAGAAAACGTATAAAAATTTGAACGTAGCGGGACTCGAACACGCGCCTCCTGGTTTTCTACATAAGTATTTATCTTTCCTAAGTGTGGAATGACACTTTAAAAATGTTAAAGAATAGGAATTATTTGTTTTATTATGAAATTCTATATAATTGATACGGTCTACTAAACGGTAATAATTTATATCGTTCATTTTTTTACCGCAAGTACCTTCATAAAAAATCACTCATACATAAAAAATATGAATCTATATAATACTAAGAATTACCTACAAGAAAGTAGTAATTATGAATCACAAACAAGTACTATGATTCACGAGAAATAATTAAAATTCAATACAAACACAAAATTTTCCAATATGGAAAATCTTTTTACAATAAAAGTTTTTAACAATTTTGACAGATTTACGAGTACGTCGAACCATGAATATAAATTAAGTATATCTTTGACATAAATACTCATAAACATATCTTATATCTATGAAGTTGAAGATGGATAGGTAAATTATTCTAATCAGCTGCGACACTATCGACAAAATCGATTCTATGGATTGATAAGATTTTATATTGGAACTTTATTCTTGTATTATTACTTAACAAAAAAAATCAGCTTCACGCTGTATCCCGCACACAGCAGGGTAGGCAGAGGGAACCTAGTGTTACTTAACACTTCTATAAATATATAGCTTTATTATTATTTTTCTTTATTTATGTTGAGAATCTACTAAATCAAATAATAAATATTTCAAATATGCTAAATAAAACGGTTTATAGACATAAATAAGGTTTATTGAATACGTATATATAAGTATATATTTCTTACATATCACCCGAGTGAGGTCGTATCTCACTGGGAGATTTCTTTCTAAGGTTAAACCACATACTATGCAATGACCTTTAAATGTGTAAAAGTTGAGAACAAAATGATATACATATAAGACGTTTTTTTCAGCTTCACGGTGTATCACGCACAAAGCACTCCGTTCCTATTAAGACACATCCGTTCCCCACTTTCTGCCGGAATTGGAGACATTGCGTATTGAGTGGCAGGACTCAACGCCGCGCTTTTGCTTCGTTATCAGCGCAAGGAAAATAAAATTATTAAATATTTCACCCAAGTTTGCAAATCGAACCAACAACTGTCGCGGTCACAGTTGCACATGGCCATATAAGATATCGCCTTCAAAAAATATACGAGACGAGAAATTAAAATAAATCCTTAAATCCCCATCTGAAACCACCAAAGTGAAATATTAGCAAGCAAAGAGCCATTTATTTGTACCAAAAATTATCAAGTAAAATGTGACGGATCGATTTATCGGAACGGCGTTCTTAAATTTTCGGTAAATTGCAAATTAAGCGTGAAATGCTCGGTAAATCGATGTTTTAGGGTTGCCTCTTGTATTAAATCGTGTTAGTCTATGGACTTAGAAATATTTCACCCTTTAAACTACAATACTGTGTTAGAATTGCAAATAGATTTTTAAATATTGGTTAATATTTAATCTTGTGAGAATCAATAATTTAAATTAATAAAACTACTTAATATATTTTATTCTGTATGCATTGCGTTTTAAGCGGTGAGTTCTTAACACGCAATACCTCCAAAATTCGGCAGAAAGTAGGGAATGGAGTGTCTTAACACTAGGTTTCCTTCTGCCTATCCCACTATTTCCAAGATAGAACCTGAATCAAAAAAATACTTAATATATTACTGCTTAGTTTTTCTACAAAATAATATTTCTTTTTAAATTATAAATTTTTAGAAAAACCAGAGAGAGAGGCCAGTCGTGGCGCAGCTGCACAAAGTGTGAACTGTAAAACCGACTGGTTGTGGGTTCGATCCCCACTCGAGGAGATTAAATATTTACTTAAATTTATATTTACATTTCTCCGCTCTGGTGTTGAGGCAAAGCGCGGCGTTGAGTTCTGCCTCTCAACACGGAATGCCTCCAGACTTCGGCAGTGGGGAACGAAGTGTTTTAACAGTAGGTTCTTTCTGCCTACCCTGCAATGTGCGGGATACAGCGTGAAGCTGATTAAAAAAACCAAAAAAAACAGTAGTTTTCTACACGAAGTGACAAACCTGATAGGCAAGTGAGATAAGTTATGTAAAACCGCGACCACCTGTACATTATGCATTCCCCGTTTTACGACTAGCTTTAAAAATGCTCCCACTGACTCGGAAAGTATTTTTCGCTGAACGACTATACATTTCCATAAGAAATAGGTCAAAGAATAAATGTGTGCATCAAAAATAGATTATTTGCATTTTTAAATACATTTTTATATTTTAATTGTTTCTCTTGCACAGTTTTAAAAAAAATGTTTCTTTTTATACTTGTAAATACATCGTTGTAGGTGATACACATTCACCTGAAACAGATCCTCTATTTAGATTATTCAACAATACATATTCAAAGCAAATAGATATTTTAATTTAAAGAACAAAATATTGAATTAAATTCGATAAAATCCTAAGCTGAATTTACTTATTTAGAAAACGTATAAAAATTTGAACGTAGCGGGACTCGAACCCGCGCCTCCTGGAAACCGACCAGTCGGCCAGACCTAGTCAGTTTCCAGGAGGCGCGGGTTCGAGTCCCGCTACGTTAAATTTTTTATACGTTTTCTAAATAAGTAAATATAAATCAACCACTACAAGGTCAGCAACGATGTAAGCCTTAATCAATTTAAATTTTTACATTATAGATAAGAGGTACACGATAAGTTTGATAAGACAAGCTTGAACTTAGCATTAATTATGTCTTTTTTTCAGCTTCATGTTGCATCCTGTATTTAGCATGGTATATAGAAGGAGCCTAATGTTTAAGCCGCCGAATTCTGAAGACATTGCGCGTGTATGTGTATGTGTGGCGGAAATCAACGCCGCGCTTCGCCTCGGCACCAGAGCGAAGAAATAAAAATATTAAATATTTCATTTCCTCGAGTAGGAAACGAACCCATAACCTGTCGCGTTTATAGTCACACGCTTGTGCCCCTACGCCTGGACTGGCCTCTGTAGCAACGTAATATTGATCTAAAGGTTTTAGAAACGCATTCATATATCAAGTGTTAAATATATAATCACGAATCTCGTGACATGCCCATCTTAACTTAAGCAATGGCATACTTTTAATATATATTTTTATATGAGGTTTACAAAATGTATTTTTTATACGAAGTTTACTAAATGCAACATGAGGAAAATAAAATAATTCATATTTTGAGCTGGCTGGCTGCTGGTGGTATGATAAGATTCTTGCTCAAAAATTAATCATTAGCTGTTCGCTTTTAAAAAATATTTTAATATAATTATAATTAAGATATAGAGATATATTCAAATATAATGAAAGTATAATATTTTGTAGTAGCTCCAATTACAAAGTTCAACCAAAGTATATATTTCTGGATAGCGCTTACAACGCATCATATGTATAGCGGTACACTAAACGTGTATAGTTAGTATGAAGTAATCTCACGTGACCTAATTGATATTCTTCGTTACGATCGAAGTACGCAAGAACTTTCAATTTTCATTCATCGTTAACAGAGTGTTATTTCAGCACGGGCGGCAACCTTGATGTCTGAACAATGGACGAAACCAGTACAAAGCCCTGGCCTCAGGTGCTTCGGTGAAGTAGACCCTTGCCTTGAGACCTCTCGAACCTGCCGACGATGCCCTCTAAATTTTTGCCTTGTTCACATCTTGATAACACGAAATTGTTTAAAATATATTATAATTTTTCTTAACTGTAACTAACACTGTCTCAAGGCGTTCTGTCTGAAGATCTAATCTGAAAGGCATGGTACTTTAGCTGTCAATTTTGATATAATAAAAATATACAGTTGGAACTGTAAGTTTTTTGCGTCCAATTTATTATTTTAATTTCCCAAAACAAAGTACAATTATAATAATGTTTAACTTTAAATATCAAATATTTTCAAGAACATCCAAATAAGAAAATTCCAAATGTTAAATAAATATATTTTTCAATCCAACATTGCCTCATTCTTGTAAATGCTTATGAATCAAACGTCTCGTCCTTTTATTTATTAATTTTTACTATCCATGTTTATATATAATTCAATGTTTAAATACGTGACGTTCAGTTTAATACGGACTTTTTTTAGCTTCATGCTGTAATCCGCACTTAGCGGGGGTACCTAGTGTTAAGACACTTCGTTCCCGACACTCCGTTTCCACCAAATTCTGCAGGCATTGCGTGTTAAGTGGTGGGACACAACTCCGCGCTTTTACCTCGTTAATAGAGCGAAAAAAAGAAAATACTAAATATCTAGTTGCCTTGAGTGGAAATCGAACCCATAACCTGGCGTGTGCCCCTGCGCCACTGGCCTCTAATAATATAGATGTTATATGTATTGAATTTGTTAGCTACTAGATTATGATTACAGTACGCGATACGTAAAAAGGGATGGCCTAGTTACGTTAGCCTCAATCGATATTTACTGATTGCGCTTAGATGCAAATATAGGGCAATTTTATATTGTGGATTTTTTTCTTATATCAAAACTAACATTTGGATTATTATCGATAAACTACTGTCACATTCTCCTATTCTCCTAGTCTCTTTTTTACCGTACAATCTCCTTCGTGTGTTCTCCATATAACGTGACATTGGCGAAGTGAATTGCGGTCCTCATAAGCCTGGTTTATAAACTTTAAATTTATATAGACACATTTTTTACATATGAGACAGAGCAACTGGTATCAATTATTAAAAAAAATCACAAATTATTTTATTTGCGGCGTTCAGTTCCGCCACTCAACACGCACATTCAATCGTCGGAAAATTGGAAACGTTATTATATTTTGTTATTATTAAAAATAATTGATATTGAGTGTTGGCTATTCGTTAAAATTTGAATAAGAATATTTTTTTTTGTTTATTAGTAAGAACTGGCGCGCTCAAATCCATAGCCATTAATGAGAACGAAGAACTGTACTGATTACTGTAACATTAAAATTATTTCTTAAATATATCTCTTACCTTTGTACATTTGACATTGAACATCGATGAAGTCAGTCACGAGGTGAACTTAATTTACTAATTAAGTTTTTTTTAGTTTGTTGTTATATCACGTATTACATCTCTTTATATTGATGTACCTTAATAATTTATACAGATATTTTTTTCGATTTACAAAGTTAGTGTTTTTGCTAGCAACACAAAATAATTATTTTTTTTGACAAAAATAATAACCGCTTCATCAGTTACAACCGGATCCCATAATCTGTCATCAAACTACCCTTGAAGTGTATCTTTTCCAATAAAAAAAAACATCGGAATCGGTTGGCGGGATATTGAGTTATTCGTTCAGTTGATGCGCACATGCTTAATACAAATTAAAGATTTACGTAATTTTCTTATGGATAAAATTGTCAGAAATGGATCAAACTTAAATGGAACCAAACACGGGAACCACTAGCTTTCAAATAAAAAAAGAATCATCAAAATCAGTTCACTCAGCCAAAAGTTTTAAGGTAACATACATAAAAAAATACATTCGAATTGATAACCTCCGTAATACAAAAGTCATTTAAAACAAAAAGCGAAACCTACGCAGATCACCATCAAATGGACAATTGCTAATGTAAACTGGACCATTATTTAAATCACCAGCTGTAGTTTGCACACTTTTGTTCATACAATAGTGAATGGCGACAGAGATATTTCATTCATCTCTATACAATTACGTAGTCTCAGTCATCAGTGGGTTTTACAATATTGAGATTTGTTTAGAGAATTGATGACTATTTAGTTTATTTTGTTGCTTTTAAGCGTTTTGTATATTGGATAACGTTTGTTTGAATAATATTTTAAGTTTATATCGAATTGTTAGATGATATTAAGCGACCATTTAACTTGTACTTAATATGATGAATAGAAGCCAGTCGTGGCGCAGCGGCATGAGGTGTGACTGTAAAACCGACTGGTTATGGGTTCGATCCCCACTCGAAGAGATTGAAATATTTACTTAAATTTATATTTCCATTTCTTCGCTCTGGTGTCGAGGTTAAGCGCGGCGTTGAGTTCTGCTACTCAACACGCAATGCCTCCGGAATTCGGCAGAAAGTGGGAACGGAGTGTCTTAACACTAGGTTCCCTCTGCCTACTCTGCTGCATGCGGGATACAGCGTGAAGCTGATTATTTAAAAAAAATATTTAGTAGTCTTGTTATACTCATAATATAAAAGAAAAATTTATACTGTCACTATATAGTGATAAGGTTTTTTAATGTTTTCCTTTTTGTCCTGCACATCGCAGGGCAGGAAGTGAAAAAGAAAGACACTCAGCTCTCCGCTTTCTAACCGAATTCGAACCCTGAGAGGCGAAACTGAACGCCACACTACAAATACCAGACAATGAAAATATATAATTATTAAATCCCCTAAAGACGATCGGACCCACAACTATCGCATTTGCTGTGAGACACTATCCCACTGCGTCACTGCGGCCTTTATATTACATAAAACTTGTTTTGACGTAAAACAACCTTACATTTCCGGATATCCCAAACCTCATATTACGTAACACGCGTGTACCAAATCTGCTGTACAAGTATACCTTTAGGTAGAATTATATTTATACTTTTGTGGCATATTGGAAACCCAATCTAGTACGGGGTTTAGTATAATGATTTCCCTGCAGACCGGTAAATATTTGCCGCACTGTATAATCTAATAAAACAACAGTAGAATTGGGACTGTCCATATGACGTAAACGAATTAAATTTAACATTTTTTTAGCTTCATGTTCTGTCCCGGACACAGCAGGGGGGCAAAGGGAACCTGGGAGCCTAGTGTTAAGACAGTCCGTTCCGAGTAAGACGCTTTAGATCCCCACTTTCCACTGAATTCTGGAGATATTGCTTGTACTCAACAGATCGAGCAAATGAAAATATTAAATATATGATTTCCTCGAGTGGGAATCGAACGATGGCGATTGTAAACAAGACAGGTTGTGGGTTCAATTCACACTCAGGGATAAGTTCCCTATAGTAGATAAGTTTGGGATATTTTCTCGAGTGAAACTCAAAACGCAATATTTTCAGAATTTGGCGGAAATGACGTAGTTTTAATAGTAACGGAGTGACTTAACACTAGGTTCCCAGGTTCTCTGTGCCTACCCTACTGCGGGATACAGCGTGATGCTAAACATTTTAAAACATTTTATTTTATTTTGTATTCTGAGAACAACAAAAACATTTTATTTTATATTCTGAGGGTATTTCCTAATACATTGTAACTGTCAACTAATCGACCGTAGTATTCTAGCATCTTAAAAGCTAATTATAAAAGTAGGACGTGTGCAAATCTTGAATCAGCGTACGGTGCTCATCTGGCCCTTGAATTTAATTGGAGATGTTTGGAACACATCTCAGCATTTGTGGGAATGGCTCTCCATTCTCTATACATCTAAAAATGTAAATTGAGGTTTGAGACACTAGTATTGATGTTTAAGTAATATCGATTTTTCTTCTTATACTTCTTCTCCATATGTTGCAGGTTAGGTAGAGGGAATCTAGTGTTAAGACACTCTATTCCCTATTTTCCTCCGAATTTGTGAGGTGTTGCGTTTGGAGTGTATTTTGAGTGAGTGAGTGAGAATCGAATTAACACTGTATCCCACACACAGTTCTATAGGCAGCGGGAACCTAGTGTTAAGACAATTAATTCTGGTTGAAATTAACGTTGCACTTTGTCTCGACTCCAGAGCAAGGAAATGAAATTAATTGAACATTCTAATTTTTAAATTGCTACAGTTGAAAAATCAGAAATATATTGCTATCGATATATATTATACAGGATGGAAGCGTCAGCGCTCCTTTTACAGTAACAGCATGTAGGATAAAATATTTTAAACCCATACCTAAAGAAATTAATCAAAATATCCCAACAGTTTTGAAGTAGGATTTTTTCTTTACCTACGACTCGATTTCGGAATGAGGCGTATGCGGCGGTTTCCCTTTGATACACGTGTATGGCTGCGTACGTCGTTCTTGACAAATGGCTTTTTTATTTTACAACGATAATTTTATTATTTATTTTGTTTGAAAAAATCACTTTTTCATTTTTGAGATTTTTTAAAATTCTATTAGGCTTTTATGGAGTAGTTAAAACTGTGGTTTCATTTAAAGTGGTGTTGACAAAAACACCCTGTATAATATTTTATTGAGCTAAATTATAATAATATCATCAGAAATATAAGTGAATCTTGGATAGTGTAAAATCGGTTTAATAAAATATTACACATAAAAACTCAATCAAAATATGTCTTACCTGAGCCACTATTAGGTCCTTGGTTCCAATATAAATGTTTATTTAATTACGCAAAAATATAATTCATCTAATAAAAGCAACTATAAAAAACCGGCCAAATACGAGTCGAACTCGCATATGAAGTGATGCTATAAGGGCTCCTTACCTGAAAAGGAAAAAAATGGGACCCTAACAACATCACAAAACCCATCAAGTAGTTTTTGTTTTTGTAGAACTATAAACGTGGCTTGTTTTGTTTACACGAGACCTACGTATATTGAATGCGGGCTCAAATTTCACCTTACAACCCATTGTTCCATTATGTATAGTCTGAAAGGCAACTTACATTGGTAATTCGATTTTCAACACAAAGCCGAGAGCCAAATTGACGTGTGCTTGGCATTTGCAATTTGCCAAATACTACAGCATCAATTCTACTGTACGAATAGCACCTATTTGAATATTTTTTAAGTTTATAACCGACTTCTGTAAAAGGAGGTTGGTGTTCAATTCGACTGTATTTTTTTGATGGTTTTTCAGAGCTTCAGAGCTTTTGACTGGGTGAACCGATTTTGATGATTCTTTTTTTATTTAAAAGCTGGTGCTTCTCGTATTTTGGTCGTGAAATGACATAAATTTGCATTAAATATATACACGACAAATGTGCGAATAACTTAATATAATGGCAACCGATTTCAATTATTCTTTTTTTACTAGAAAGGATATTCTTTAAGAGTAGTTTGATGAGTTTGTCTAGGTTCTCATTATTGAATCCAGTTGAAGTCGGTTTTTTTTTGTTGAAAAATATTTATTATGGTTCGTAGTTAAAAAAAAGTATGTACTATTAAAGTATTTGTGGACATGTAGGCGCACTTAGAAGCAAGACTTGATTGAACAAGATGGTTACGAGTTCAAATTTTATTTCAGTAATATAGAGTTTTATTTATTAAAGACTTCCGTCTTTCTGATAATGTTAATAAAAGGCAGATTTTGGTTTATTAAACAAGAAATAACAATCAATACATATTTTAGAAATGTAAATTCGATGATGATATGCCTTATACAAGATAAAATCTTTTTTATCAATCAATAATAACTAACCCACTTTATATAGTGGCTTTTTTCTGAGTTTTCTAACAATTAACAACACAAAAACGATGCTTAGCATCACATTTTTAATAGTCATCTTCATGTGTTGCCACAACTAAAATCCAAGCCCCGTAACCTACTTTTATTGTTTGAATGGCTTATTGTACCGGAATTATAACATTGTACGGAAGTAGCGAAATATTTTTAGTAGGCAATTTGTCAACAAATGTAACTGGGACGCGGGCGATCCGTCGACGGCCCTCGCAAAGGTCATACTGGCCTCCTTGACATTACCATCGAAGCGAGTGAAAAATATTGAATGTTGTCTGGTTTGGTACTTGCAAAATACATACTTATGTATTTACAAAGTAAAAAAAGCTCGAAAAGATTTAAAATTAAAACAAAATACTGTATTTATTAAATATTCGATATATATTGCAGTTATAGCTGTAAATGTTGACAGTGTGTGTACCTAAAGTTCCTAAGAATACACGTTAATATGCAAGTTAAATTATAAGCTTCAAGAAGATAGAAGTTCAAAAAGAAAGTTGTGATAATTTAATTAAGCGCCAAAATAAAAAAAATTAAGAAAAAAAAGCTTAACGGTTTGTAACGCTTATAGCATGGTAGGCTAAGGAAACTTTATGCCAACTAAGACAGTGTTCCCAACTTACCGCCTAATTTTCGAGACTTTACGGGAAACTTGAGACGCAATTTTATATAAAATTAGGCTCCGCGTTTCGCTCCTTGTTTTTTTTTACTAGAAAGTTTGTTAGTAGAAGAAAGTGCAAATAATTCATTTCACCGAGTGGGAATCGAATCCACAGCCAATTTAAAAAATAAACAGTATAATATAAACATTGTTACCTAGCCCATCTCATATATTAGCAGCCCTTGACCTTCTAAAGGTTTTTATTTATGAATACAAGACATTTGATAACAAGTTTTGCCATGATGTCTTAAAATTATATCATTATCGTGCCTTTTATATGTCAACAAGGAAGTTTACATATAAAATATTTCTTTATTAATAAAATTACGATTACCATCAACAACTCCTTAGTTTCAATTTATTACTGACTAAAGAACTGGTATTTCTTTTAATATTTACAATTATCTTCTACTCCAAAGACGTTGTGTATTAGGTGATGAAATCCTACTCTACAGAAATAGAGCAAATATATTTAAAATTCTGAGTTTTCATAACTGGGAATCCAACCTAAAACCATTGCAAACATTATAGCTACTTATGAACTACACCACAATAGCATATTAGTATTATTATTGAAAATATATATTCGTTGGGTACTGTTATATGGAAGCGTGATGTTATCCATTTGTACGAGGACTACCTGTGACCCAAAATTCCGTGATAAAACGTAATTGAACCACATGTATGTATGTGTGTACGTCTAACATATGAGTTCTCGTTTCGTAGCAAATCGGTTTAGAATATGATTAAAGAATTTGATAAAACTATACGTTTCTAATATTTTAGTAACACTATTTAATTTAACTATTTGTATAGAAAATGAATTAAGTTTTTATATTAACTATGGAACATTCCAGGATACATACTTATTTAGAAAACGTATATTTTTTTTAACTTCTAATAAGTATTTTTCTTTCCAAAGCGTGGAATAACACTTTAAAAAATGTTAACAATATTCCAGGATGCATTTGACCTTTAAAAGCTTTATCAGTATCTACATCGATTAATGTCAATTGGGTGATTTGTCTATGTCATAACAATATTAAAAATACGCAAAATCTTTATAATTTTGTCTATCTACTAAAATTTTACTCTATTAAAATTTTATTCACCTTTTTCTATATTATATAATATATTCTTAATAACCTTTCATTTATATAGACTAAATTAAGTATTCGATTCTAACTGGAAGATTTTTTGTTTGAAATAAAGAAATTGGTTTTGTATCTATAAATGGATCTATCGAAATTACAAAAAAATATTTTAGGCTGTATTGATGTATAAATAACTATTACTATGTACCTACTATTACAATTGACGTAGTCAATACATTTTCAGTGTAATTATTAATGTTCATACAACATTAATAATAAATAATTCACTTCACTAGCAATATTATTTTATTAAGTTTTAAATTCACCACAATTTATATTTTTATATAATTTCTCAACACTTCAACTTCTAGCAATGTCATGACGTAGACTATACAAAACCAAAAGCCGTTCCAAATTCAAATTATAATTCTAAAAGAGAAAAGAATCAGTTAGATGTGGCCAGTTATTTTTATAATGTTATGTCATCCAGTATATAATATATCATATTTGCTGTATTTAATAACATAATATATTTATATTAATTTTAAATTAAATTTTATATTCACAATATGTTATATTTAAGATTTTATCAGATGAATTTACCTATTTCTAAATATTTTGCAATTAAATTTTGTATTACACTTTGCCCTATAAAAAGAACGTATTGAAGGTGAACGTATCATTAACATTAGGATTGCGCCTCCGAGACTCTTATAATAAAATGGAAAAAAATATTGGAAGTTTTCCCGATGGTCGTTACTCACCAAGTAAATATATATTTTGTAAGTCATTTCTATATCTTCCAACTATTTTAAATTAAATATAAATTCTGCTTATAGATTCAGATTTCAACAGCAAAACAGTACTATTTAAAATATGGTATTTGAATAAGATATTTTTTCATAGAATTATTGGTCGATATAAAGTTTTTTATTTTGTAAACAAAAGATGATATTACTGGTTTTATTTTTTATGAGTAACTTAAAACTCATGGTTTAAACTTAAACATCTTTTTGACTCAAATCCCTTTACTTTTCCTTTAAAGATTAGAATAATTGCTATTTACTTTTTTTTATTTCGGATATTAAGTTATATAATAAACATACAATTTTAGTCGCGCCAACACTTACTGACTGTAAAACCGACTGGTTGTGGGTTCGATCCCCACTCGAGGAGATGACATATTTACTTAAATTTATATTTCCATTTCTTCCCTCTGATGTCGAGGCAAAGCGCTGAGTTCTGCCACTCAACACGCAATGCCTCCAGAATTCGGCAGAAAATGGGGAACGGAGTGTCTTAACACTAGGTTCCCTCTGCCTACCCTGCTGTGTGCGGGATACAGCGTGAAGCTGATTTTAATTTAATCTTATGCAATTTTAGCTCTCAACATATCAATCCAATCCAAATCGCCTGAAATAGACAAGAATGTTTGTCCGTTACCAACAATGTCTGACTAGAATTAACATCCGGTTTGATTCGTCATTTGATCGTTCTACCATCTGGTATTCTTCAAAACGGTACAAAGTTACCTAAAAATAAACGAGTGATGGATCTAAACGGTTACTAGCGCTTATGAGTCATTTTTGTCATAATTTATATATTTGAATCATTACTATTGCAGATTTTTTCAGTTAAAAGTAATACAATCAAAGATCTAATATGTTATATAGTAGAACCCAATGCGGCGATATTTTTAACCATATCTTTAAACTAAAACTAAAATCAGCTTCACGCTGTATCCCGCACACAGCAGGTTAGGCAGAGGGAACCTAGTATTAAGACACCTCGTTCCCCACTTTCTCAACGCCGCGCTTAACCTCAACACCAGAGCGAAGAAATAGAAATATAAATTTAAGTAAATATTTCATCTCCTCGAGTGGGGATCGAACCCACAACCAGTCGGTTTTACAGTCACACTTTGTGCCACTGCGCCACGACTAGCCTCATATCTTAAAACTAAAAAGAAAATTTTTACATTTTAATATAAATTTTCTCAGATGAAAATTTCAACTCAGGTCTAAGTCACAATTTTGGCTTATATAATTATGACTATGGTATCAAGTACATAAGATTGTGCTTGTCCTCCACATTGAGACAGCGTCTGATGTAACCGTGATGGGTGTAGGTTCGATCCGCTCTCTTTTCAATATTCAAAGTCTCGAACTATGGGTAACTAAATATGCGTTGCCTTTAAAAAAAAATAAGCTGCTTCTTGGGCAAACGTGAAGCTGAAAAAAATATGCTTAAGAATTCTTTGGTTTTTTAAACTAAAGTTTTTCTTGCATACTATAATATTTAAAATTATTGTAAATACTGTTATATTTTGTTTAAAAATGTACGACTATATTAGCTACAAAAAACGGATTAGTAAATTTCCACTCAAAGCCGACGATACGTATATACAACAGATAAAATATGAATATGACAAAACATAAGGAAGTAAATGTTAAATGGATAGTTTGTTTATACTTGAGATCAAGTGCAGTCCACATAAACATAATTGCTAGATTCATTAACGTCATGACGTGATGTACTATCTTGAAACCGCTTTACACTAAATATATCAAGATAGATTAGCAAAAAGAAAACAAAATATATCAAGAGTTGCTTCGATATCGATTTGATTAAATATATTTAATTAGCTTCCAGAAAAACATTTCTCTTTCTCGGATTGCAGGTTGATTTGACAATTTTTAATTTATTTTATTTGTTTTTACGCTATGTCGCGCACTTTGCAGGATAGGCAGAAGGAGCCTGTGAACCTAGTGTTACGAGACTCCGATCCCATTAAGACATTACCGTTCTCCCTATTCCCCGGAATTCTGGAGGCACTGCGTGTTAAGTAGCGAAATTCAACGGCGCACTTTATGAACTTTTTGCGCTAGCAGAACGAGGAAAGTGAAAATATTTTAATATAACATATTTCGTTTCCCCGAGTAGAAATCGAACCTACAACCTATCACTTTTACAGTTCTACGCTTGTACTTCGCTACGACTAGCCTCAGTTTTACATTAACATTGAAAAATACTGAAAAAAAAACCTTACTCCAGAGTATTATTAATTGTTCCTTATAGACTTAGTTTATCTGCCTGCCTGCCTTGAGATAAAAAAAAGTACAACTATTAAATAAATAGCCAAATAATAATATCTAAAAGTAATTATTAATTATTTCTATTCCTGTGGTAGTGCAGGGACACAAAGTGTGACTGAAAATATTTATATTTTCACTTCTTCGCTGTGGTGTCGAGGCTAAGCGCGGCCTTGAGTTCCACCACTCAACACGCAATGCCTCCAGAACACTAAGTTCCTTCTGCCTACCCTGCTGTGTACGGGATACATCGTGAAGCTAATTTTATTTATTATAAAATAAAAATTTTACGATACATCAAAACAGCATTAGATACGTGACCTTTTTCAAAGCTAAATACAATAGCGTATAGCAAATACGTACTTGATATTATACAATAAAATGTACATACATATGTGCTGGCTTAGTTTTCATCTCTGTTTATCGAACAACAAGTAGTTATCGAGCACTAGGTATTTGTTGAATGCCCGGGTCGTTGAGATTTCCGCAAATACCCGCCAATAGAGGATACACTTTAAAATTTTCCAAGTTAGCCTTTTTTTTCTTTTTAGATGCAAATTTTTGTATTAAATTTTATTTTGTTAAAATTAAACTATAAGAACATTATGATTCCAAAATCAAACCAAGCTAGATCTTCCTTATTTTATAAAGCCTGAGAGTTTCTGTGCGTATATACCAAATACAAGAAAGTAATATTAGGGAACATGACGTTTCGGTGGTGGTAACTTAGCAGTTTAATTGAATTTTAATTGAAATAGAATTTTTAATTTTTTGATTAATTGAATAAGGTGTAAAAATAGTTTAATTACTTCAATTTTAACTAACTAATGTTGAAAAAAATATTACGTGCTTCTAATATGCTCGCAGGCCCTTATAGCTTATAGGATTTTTTGATCTGACAGGAGGTTAAAAGCGTTAAAAATGCTAAGTGACACTGAACTGACAATGAATAACGTAATTTCTAATATAATTGCCAAGAAAATATTTAAAAAATTATTTAACGAAATTTTGGTAATATTTTTTGCATTTTATTTGCCCATAACTACCGAAAAAATCACCACCCAAGATCCATATTCCCTAATAGTTAGTGGTGTTGGGTGTATGTTCACAGAATTTTTCGGGCTTTATTTAATAACGAAGATCTACCTACTATTAACTGCCCCTCTATTACTTTAAGGATTTAATTACCTAATAGCCTTAGCAAACATAATCTTTATATATTTATTAGAAATGATTTTCAAATATTTAAAAAAATATGTGGTTATTTATTATTTTCAGCTTTATGCTGTATCCCGCGTGTAACAAGATAGGCAAAGGGAGCCTGATGTTGAGTCACTCAATTTTTTCTTCAAATTCTCTTCAACACCGCACTTTCTCTCGACACGAGAGTGAAGAAATTAAATTAATCAATATTTCATTTACTTAGTGGAAATCGAACCCACAATCTATCACATTTACAGTCACACGTTTGTGCCTCTGCTCCTCATCCGCTTATTTAAAAAAATATATTTTTTGAACACAATATGACTAAACATAAAAAAATCCTTCCTTCATATTGTACTATAGTTAACTACATCAAGCTTAAATTGACTTTCTCTATAACAATAAAACCTCATAGACGTTTGAAGAACAAAAGCTTCCGAGAGCTACAGTGCCGCGTTAACAATTTGACATCCACGACGTTCATTTAATCAACCCAAGAATAATATATTCAGCATTTATAAATTATGGTAATACGATAATTCTTCGATAATATAGGTAATACAGAATTGAATAGAATATAGATAATAAAGAATATATTATACAAAAATATTTTTCCGTTTTAAAAGCCGTAGCAGCACAAGCGTGACACTTGTGCCGTCGATTCCCGCTCGAGGGAATAAAATGCTTAGTATTTTTAGTCGTACTGGCAGCCGGGCAAAGCGCGGCGTTAAGTTAATAATGCAATGTCTCCAAAATAATTCATAAAGTGAGGAACGGTATCAAACGGATCGGGACAGAACTTAATGAGAACGTAATGTCCTAACACTAAGTTCCAAGGCGCCCTCTGCCCATTTAAAAAACTTGATATAAACAAGAAAAGCTCCATTTTACAATAAACTACCAACCTAATATAGTTTTGACTTATTCAATACGAAACGTAATAATATTATTATGGTTTCATAATTAATTATATTATATTATGGAAGCTCAGCCTATCTCTTGTATAATTATATAATTTATTTCTACTCGATTGACGCACAAGATTTATGCCAATAATATGTTATCAGTTTTATCATTATATATATCCGGGTCACTCAGAACCTACTAGAAACTAGTGCAATCATCCGTGAATCAAAGCATCACTAATTAATGCACATTCGTATATGGCATAGGTTTGTTTACAATATCGATTTATGTTTTGTTTTTAATCACGCTGTATCCAGCACACAGCAGGGTAGGCAGAGGGAACCTAGTGTTAAGATACTCCGTTCCCCACTTTCTGTCGAATTCTGGAGACATTGCGTGTTGAGTGGCAGAACTCTACGCCGCGCTTTGCCTCGATACCAGAGCGAAGAAATGGAAATATAAATTTAAGTAAATATTTCATCTCCTCGAGTGGGGATCGAACCCACAACCAGTCGGTTTTACAGTCACACTTCGTGCCGCTGCGCCACGAATGGCGCAGCGGCACGAATAATAAAGCGGCACGGCATAATAAAGTAAATCCTTATTATTTATATTTTTTATCCAGCTCGCCCTTTGTTTACTTTAACTGTTTCAAAGTCCCGGCTTTTCGCCGATATAAAATCTGGCAACGCTGGCCATTGACCATTTTAGGCTCATTGAACTTAATTACCTTCCAGTCATATTTATATAGTACTTAATGAATTGGATTTTGCATTTGCGTCCGAGTCATTAATATAAACGGTTTGTATTAATGAAATTGCTTTATTGTTCAACCGATTTACATAACTATTTATGATTATAATTATGTTTTGGTATGAGGCCAGTCGTGGCGCAGGGGCACAAAGTGTGACAGTAAAACCGACTGGTCGTAGGTTCGATCCCCACTCGGGGAGATGAAATATTTACTTAAATTTATATTTCTATTACTTTGCTCTGATCGCGGTGTTGAGTTCTGCCACTCGACACGCAATGCCTCCAGAATTCGGCAGAAAGTGGGGAAAGGAGTGTCTTAACACTAGGTTCCCTCTGCCTACCCCGCTGTGTGCGGGATACAGCGTGAAGCTGATATATTTAAAAAATTTAAAAAGAGCACTGTAGTTTTGAAAAAGTTTGTCGGGTCATATTATTACACTGTTCTTGTTGGCTCTTGTTACCAGGGTTAGCTTTTCGGATTTTTTCCTTTGTTTGTATTGTAAGTTCTGACTTTATACCAAATTTTATAACTGTAGGTCTATAGGAAGTATCCTATATTTTTTTTAAATTTTGATTTACATACAAAATGTAGCAAAACCGATGCGTAAATGTATTATCTATGCTCCAAGGGGCCACAGACTTAAATATTTATGATATTAATTTCATCTACATATACTTTCACTCAATCTGGAGATAAATGGTCTTGACAGACAGATAGACGGCCAACAAAATGGTCCTATCAGAGTTCCATTTTAACTTTCAAAAGGACAAGAGAAAGAAAAGAAACATTCTAATACTAATAGTCTGAAGCCATGTAAAACTACTACTACACTACACTATATAAGATTTCATGGAACATAAAATTTAACAGCTAATCTTCTAAATGTCCTAAGAACGTAAACATTAAAATTTGTAATTCGGAATTAAACGAGCGCAATGCAAACTTTATATCCGAATCTGAACCGAATACACGAATGTCGTAAACTACGTGAATCATCATACTTACAGTGCATTTAGGAATTAAGAATATATGTATGTAAAACTCAGGCCAGTCGTGGCGCAGGGGCACCAGCGTATGACTGTAAACGTGATGATTGTGGGTTCGATTCCCATTCGGGTGTAATAATTATTATTTAATAATGTTTTCATTTCTTCGCCTTGGTGCCAAGCCAAAACGCTGCGGTGACTTCGGCCACTAATCACATAGTGTCTCAAAAATTCGCCGGAAAATGGGGACCGGAGTGTTACAAGTGAACACTAGATTCCCCCTTCTTACCCTGTTATTTATGAGATATAGCGAGAAGACATATACTTAATGAATATATTACGAAATACAAAAGAACGCGGAATACATATTTGAACTATTTTACATATGAAATTAAACCTCCATTTTAAATGCTTTTCGCGGTGAAATTTAAAAACAATAAAATAGTCGTTTTATTTACTATGAAAAATATGCATATTCAGTTTCAAAAGGATGCTAATTCTACGTTCTTCAAACAAGCTTTAAAAACGTATAACGGTTTAAATTTTCTAAAGAGATATCTAAGCGTATGCATTAGCACTTTCATTTGCATTCTTTGGTTGTTTTAAAAATTTTAAACATTAATTTGAATGACTTATATTAATTAAAACATCATATTAATTTTTCTAATAACTCAAAATTGTAATTTTGTTACAATTTATCGCATTTCTGTATATATTTTTTTATTTAAATATTGTGAATTAGATTGAGGCTGAAAAATAGTGCTGTAGACCAATGGTTCCCAACCAGTGATGCGTGCACCACCAGTGGTCCGCAGCAGCTAAAATATGGCCCACGAATGATTTTAAATTAAGCAAGCGGTGAACCATTGGTAATTGTGTTGACGTATAAATCTATTAAAATATTGAAAAATACGTTCATTCATTTTTTTTTTTAAACTCAAAAATCACATTTATACAAAATTACGGAAGCTTTTTCAAAAATAATAATATATCGCTTTTTGTAAGTTCTTATAAAGCTTGTAATTAAAAATTTATTTTGATTATTACATTTTATTTTTAATATATTTACATAGTGCTCCCTGCTAACAAGAATAATATAATAGTGGTCCTTGATTAAGAAAAGATTGGGAACCCCTGGTGCAGAGGAACAACTGAGAGCATTCGCTGAGCCTAACTCCTTTTACCGTTTTGTTTTTTTTTTACATTTATTTATTTTATTTTATTTTTTACTTGTTATTTAAATTATATATTAACATAGTGACAAAACGGTAATAAACTTTTTTTACATTGTAATAAACATTTTAATAGAAAAATCTCTCTAGTTCCATCTCCATTATAATTTACTTTTAACAATCTGCAAAAATAAACATAGTTTCTTGATATAATTGCGCATTTACATAATAACGTATCACAAGACTGGGCCAAATTAAGGTTAATTAACTACAATTGCGATTTATGACCATACCGGCTCCTTGTAAACAAACAATATCAATGTTGCTATTTTTGCCTATAAACTCTTGTCGCCAGTTTTACGACACTTTGCGGTAGTCAGTACCTACTTAGATAACAATATGGTCTTCTACTTGTCAATATCCCAATACTGAAAAAAATATATGACAATATTATTAAAATATATTAAAAAGATTTTGATTGGAAATATATTAGATTTTCCCAAAAAATTTGGTATGACCTTAAATTGAAATAATATAAATATTTCAACAATACATTAGTAATTTATCAAACGATTAATACTGTATTCATCATCTACGTCATTTGCTATGATTATAAAATTGGGTTCCGCCACTTAACATGCAATGCCTCTAAAATTCGGAGTAAAATAGGGACGGAGTGTCTTAACACCAGGTTCTCTCTAACTACCCTGCTGTTCACGGGATAGAGCATGAAGGTGAAATGAGAAAAAAATATACTTTGAAAAAATAATCATATCATCTCCAATAGAAATACACACAGTTCTTATTATAATTGAAGATCAATTAAAGATCGATGTTCTAATTAATTAGAAAAAATGTATGCAACATTTTCCAATTTATCAGAAAATGGAACCTGGAAATAGAATAGGTAGAGGCACTAGCGGAGTATAATCATTGCTCTTCCACTCTTAGCAGCTTGTTATTCAAGTTCTCAACGCAACATGAATAAAATACTACACAAAGCCACTGCGCTAAAACCGCTGACGTGGTTGACATGAGCTTCAGCCTTGCATAAGTCTGATCTACGATTTTATACTTACGTGTTCGTGTACCACTTACCCCGTATTTTCTAATTACGTTGGATTATCACGCTCAAACACGGTACGCTCTCACGGTTTTATTACATGTTGTTTAATTTTAATCCTTCTCTTGTGTGTTTTCTTAAGAAAATGTTAAGTTTTCCTTTTCAATTATTAACTTTGTTATTAAAAAGATGTTATGCTTGAGTTTTAAAAACAACTTAACAGTTAAATTAGATACGTGATGTCCATATTATTTCTGTTCTACGCTTTTTTTTCAACTTCCCGTTATATCCAGAATAGGCAGAGGGAGCCTAGTGTTTTTTTTTTAATTGCTATGCGTTAAAGTTTTTTGTCGTCTGTGCATTTCTTGTTCCTCCGTTTTGCTTGTTAACGATTTGTTTTTTTTTAATGTGAAATGGACATTAATCGATCAATAGTTTAAATGTTCTGCGCTCCTTCGTGTCAATATTCGAGTTGGTGGTCATAGATCATGTTGATTGTGGTGCAGTTAATTGGTTTTGTAATATTATTATTACCTCCTCTTCTTTGTAAGAAATATCCATTTTGATGTTGGATTCCACTATATCAGTACTGGAACCTTCATTTGCCCGGCGAATGAACCTGCCGATGGCGTCTTCCTCGGCGTCGGTGTAGTAGATGCACACTTTTGTGTTTTGCTAAGGCGACGACAGCGTGTTATATGCTGTTGTGTCGGACGCTCTTGATGGCCTTAGTTCCCCCCTTCCGTATCCTATCTTGATTAGGTCAGCTTTTTCTGCTTGTGTGTGGATCGAAGCACCCTAGCTGGCTGGGAGCCTAGTGTTAAGACACTTCCCTCCCTTCTTTCGACTTCTTTTGCCTCGACATCAGGATGAAGAAATTAAAATGTTAAATATTTCATTTCCTCGAATGGAAATCGAAACCAAAATCTATCGCATTTACAGTCACACGCTTGTGCCCCTGCGCCACAACTGGCCTCTCTACACTTATATAACTATATATTATTAATTTCTTCCCATAATATTTCCTTTTAAGCTTATTCCGTATGTATCCTTGTGAACCCATTTTTAAAAATAGTCAAAATAATATATGAATTTGAAACACTCACAGCCTACTCTCGACAGTGGACTTATTGTGTAGATTTTTCTGGCTTATTGTTCAAGATTACCGTCATTTACTTCATTTTAACCGCGTCGCGGAAAGTGCTTGTCGACCGACAAAAACATTTGCCATAATAGTCCTGTCGCTACGGCTTTTGGCCGAATAACAATATTAAACTCATTTTTTTTATTGACTCGTTTTAGCCATTTTTATTAGGCTATTAAGAAGTAAATTATATACGTGAAGGGTTTGGTTATACTAAATATACAATTTTTTATTACTCTTAAAAATATATTTATTTACGAGCGTTTCTACTTTAACATAGGTTACCGTGGATCTTATATACCTTTAGTTGGCGCTACCTCTGAAAGGGTGGCGGGAGGCCTCCACTTTCAAAGTAGTAAATACTAGTCTGCATATTAGACTAATCATTTTCAAAATTTCACCCCAGACCTACGCCATTTTAGCAAAATGAAATTTATTTCTACCCCCAATTGGGAATCGAACCCACAACCGTCGTATTGACAGTCACATGCTTATGCCAGTGCGCCACGACGACCTCAACATTGTAAATAATCCATAAAACCTCTTAAATTGAATATTTTTTGGTTACAGGTTCTACTGGGACCTGTGTATGCTTCTACTACTGGTGGCTAACCTAATCATCCTGCCAGTCGCCATTTCTTTCTTCAACGATGACCTCAGCACGCGGTGGATAGCCTTCAACTGTCTATCTGATACTATATTTCTTATAGATATCGTCGTTAATTTTAGAACAGGTGCGTTAATTGTTTTTATTTGTTTTCTAAAATATACTTCCATAACTAAACTTAATTTTTGTTACTTTCCTCATGTTATAGAGTAGGCAGAGAGAAACTAGTGTTACGACTCTCCGTTCCCCATTTTCTACTGGATGAGGCATTGCTTGTTGAGTGGCGGAACTCAATATCGAATCGAATCCCCAACCGTCGTTATAGTCACATGCTTGTGCCACTGCGCCACAACGGAACGCTGTACCGATGAAATATTTACTTAAATTTATATTTCCATTTCTTCGCTCTGGTGTCGAGGCAAAGCGCGGCGTTGAGTTCTGTCAGACAATTATAATATACAATTATACGTTTAACATTTTAACGTTTCACATTTCAGGAATAATGCAACAAGACAATGCAGAACAAGTGATATTGGACCCGAAGTTAATAGCAAAGCATTATTTGAGGACATGGTTCTTCCTTGACCTCATCTCTAGTATACCACTAGATTATATATTCTTAATCTTCAATCAGGTAAACGTACGTTGCAATTTGGCCGTGTTCCTATTACTAGTTTTAAACTGTCTTTTATGTTTTTGATTCTGTTTCAGCTTGGGTGTTCATTTATTTTTAGCAAAAAATTTTATTTTTGTGTTATGTTTTTTTTTTTTATTATTTTTCATTGTGATATTGACCCAACTGCCACGAGAACGTTCAAGGCGCCATCGTGTTCGGTTTAATATCTTGTATTGTAAAGGTTTCTTTGAAACCTGTAAAGGTTTGATTGCAGCACTCTAGATACATCTTCAATTTTATTTCCTTTATATACTCTAATTTTATTTCACAACTATACAAAAGTATTTGCACGGATTGTAACCCATATAAATTTCTATAAGATCTCATCTTTTCTTATTCTTCTTCGCTTTATCGCTGGGTTCTTTCTATAAATGATTTTCTATACGTATTGGGTACTGGATTATTTCTGAGACAATGGGCTTTAAAAAAGCACATTTCTTCTTCGTGCACAATCTATTCTAAGTCGAACTTCCTATGCACAACTTTTTCTACATACTCTTGCCACAGAATGGCTGTTGAATTTGCACGTTATCAGTTTCTCTTTAAATATGTACATTTTATATTACCTTTACATTCACTATACGAACGCATGATTTATTATAGCACTTTCTTGCTGTTATTTTTTTTTATTTAGCTGATTCCTTTATCTATTATTGTCAGCACGTATATATATTACATTTATTATTTTACCCTATCGCCATAATATGCAACACGACCAAATTGTACTAATTTTATATATTTCTTTGTTTATACTAACATTTTTTTTTATTATAGCTCAACAACGACTAATCGTTGTTATGAGTAAAGAAATTTTACTATATTCTTATACATACCTGATTATCAATTATTACATTTATACTTAATAGAATAATTCAATGATTATTACAGTTATTCGAAATATTATTTAAGTTATTTTAAAACCATTTGATATATTCATAAAATTTTACATAATGAAAACATAAGTATAATATGTAAAGTATAATGCTTCAGCACTTTTCTTTGGCTGATGTATTTTTAAATCTATCAGTTCAGCAAGTATGCATGTCTTCACTTGTAATGTAAAATAAAGATAGGCAATGAATATTAATGCTCCATAGTTTAGATTTACAGGAGACTTCCATTAAGCTGTAGTCCATACAGTGTAGAACACTGCTGAAACATGTATGTGATTGTGTTTCCAGGACTTTAGCGAAAGTTTTCAAATTCTTCACGCCGGTCGAGCCCTAAGGATACTACGGTTAGCAAAGCTTTTATCACTGGTTCGACTCCTCAGGCTTTCCAGACTCGTCCGATATGTCTCACAATGGGAGGAAGTATATGTAAGCCATCATTTCTACTAGCAACCATATTTTGCCCATTTTCTTACTAACTACCACTAACACTGCTCTAACACATTACGCTCACATAAACTAACACCAAATTAACACCTAACAACATATATTGGATAAAATATATATTTTAAAATTGTGTCTTTATTGTTTTCTGTGATTGGCTATAATGTTTTTTGTAAATAATTGAATATGTGAAATGTTAATTAATACTTAATAATCTGATTTTTTCTATCTAGTCAGTAGATATTCCTAATGACTTATCATTGGACTTCGATGTAATCCTAAACTGTACCATTGTCCCCACCCTCCACTGTATGTGAGCCCCACGTCCCGCTCTGCACTTCTCTACTGCTTCTCTGCAAGCTTCTTTCTGCCTGAGCACGCACTCACTTGAGATATCTAATTCTATCTCTTTTCTATGAGCCCGCGCCGCGCCGCGCCGCGTCCGCGTCTGCCGACCCAAACCGTCCCCCACTCATAAACGTGATATTTGATTTGCCAATATGTTCTTATTATGTTGCTGCTTCTTAAGGCCTTTAGAACATGCGCTGACGCCGAATTTTTCGTATTCAACTCTCCTTTACTGTAATACTTTAAACTCTCGTGTCGTTAGTCCTTCCCGATTCGAAATCGTAAGTTTATTAAGCTTCCCTAATAATACGGTGAATCAAATATTATTTATCCGTCATTAGTACGCCCCCTCAGTAACCATAGCGACAATATACGTAATATAAATAATGCACTTGCAAATCTGTACCGAATAATTAGAGTACCACCGAGTAGGTCGAACCTGTCACGGTAGTAGTCAGTGGAGAAGTGGAGTACGGGGAGGGTGGTGGCGACGACGCAGTGACGGTGTTGTGTGCAGATGAGCCCCGCCCCGCAGCCGAGCGACGAGCCGGGCGACACGGACGGCGGCTCGCGCGACCTCGCCTCGCAGGTGCTGCATGCCTCGCGTACCGTAGGGGCCTAGCCCTCCTCGGTGTTAGTGCATCCCGGCCCGCACGCCCGCCCCGCCCCGCCCCGCCCGCCCGCACCCCGCGCGCCCGTCGCCGACCTGCCCGCACGAGCCGGGCGCGCCTGGCTCTCCTACTATCTCGTGTTTCTCGCTTGTTTTCTAGATCTTGCAGAATCTTCAAAAAAAGCGCACGGAACGTCGCGGGCGGCTGAGCTCCGACGTCGCCAAAAAGAAGGGTGACACGAAAAGCAATCTGATCTTTAAGGTAACGAGGGCGCGCATGTGCTCGTTCGCCCGCTTAGCATGCCGCCGGCGCCGCCCGGCGTCCTTACACGCTCGCTTCGCTTCCTCTTTCGTTGGCGTTTCTGTTTCCGACCCTCCCGTTGGCCGCGCGGGCGGAGGCGCGCGAGGCGGCGGGCAGGGCGTCCGCGGCGGCTCGGGAGGCCCTGCCCGTAGGCCCGCGACCGCATGCTCGCTCGACGACTCGTCTCACGCGTTCATATTTTACTAGTCACTGTTACAAGATACCATCGGTAGAAATCATCGCGATGCTTGAACGAGCGTCTTTGTCGCGCGCAGTCCGCACGGCTTCCTTTAGAGGTGACGCGTCCTGTTAATGCCGCTTCGATTAATCGGATCTTTCTTCCTCAGTTCCTCAATATGGCTTCGGTGTTCATGCGGATATTCAACCTCATCTGTATGATGTTATTGATCGGCCACTGGTCTGGATGTCTGCAGTTTCTCGTCCCTATGCTCCAAGGATTTCCACCAAATTCCTGGGTCGCAATAAATGAATTACAAGTAAGTAACAAAAGGCTTTTTATTACTTCTTTACTAAGCTGGCCCAATTAAAATAAGCAAAATATATTAAATTCTCTCAATGTTTCTTTTTTCAGGAAGCCTTCTGGTTAGAGCAGTACTCGTGGGCTTTATTCAAGGCTATGTCTCATATGCTGTGCATAGGGTATGGCCGGTTTCCACCACAATCACTTACTGACATGTGGCTTACCATGTTATCAATGATCTCCGGTGCCACCTGTTACGCGCTATTCCTTGGACATGCAACAAATCTTATTCAGAGTCTTGACTCATCGCGCAGACAATACCGTGAAAAGGTAGTTATATTTTACATATCATATTTCAGTAATTAACCTGAATTGTTGGTAAATCTCTACGTATATTTGGTTCTATCACAAGTAAAATTCTAGTAGGAAACATGGTACAGCCATTGTAAGTATTTTTTTATTCATTTTCATAATACTAAAGAAATTATCATGTTGATCAACGTTAAACGGTTAACAAATAAATTATACATGTTACATAAATAAATAATAATTTCAAACATTTTAATTTTTTAAATTTCGAATTTTTGTTAATACAGATTATAAAAAAGTTTGAATAAATCTTAAAAGCTATGTGAACATGTGAATAAAGAAAAGAAAATATGAGCTGTTATGAACAACACCTTATCTGATTTAAAAAATCAAATTTTAAAAAAAATTAAAAAATCAAATATATTTATTATTATTAATAATTCACGTGGCACTTTAAACATACAGTATAATATTTATTTTAAAAAAGCTATAAAAATTCAGACGTAACGGGATTCGGTCCCGCGCCTTTTGAAAACTGTCCAAAACCCGTTACATTAAAAATTTTACAGGTGTGTCTGTTTTCTAAATAAGTATTTCTTATTTCCAATTGTGCAAAACACTTTAAAATTAAAAAAAGTACAGTATAATAATGAAAAAAACATAAAATGCTATAAAACCACATAAATAAATAACAACTAATCTCATAGTCACTATTGCCTGTTTCAGAAATTAGACGTGAGTATGAAGAGAATGATCGTTTCGTAAATCATATTATGCGTTGTTGTTTTCTTCACCATTCCATTTGCCCGCACATCCTGTCGCGTCATATTTTAACTGGTGTATAGATGATCTACTGTAAAACTGACCTTACAAACACATACAAACAAGGCATCAAAATTACAAAAAAATCAAGCATCAGAAAAAAATCTATAAATTATATAATTTACAGCGTGAAGCTGATTTATTTTTAATTTATATAATTATTAAAAAAATAGATCAGCTTCACGCTGTATCCCGCACACTGCAGGGTAGGCAGAGGGAACCTAGTATTAAGTGTTTAGTGTCTTTAATATACTTTTTTATTTTTATTTTTTTAAGTTCATAAGATAAAAAACACTATCTATATCTATCTATAATATAAATCTATTACATTGTACGTAACTGCAAATATTATTCATTTAAGGAATTTTTGATGAGAGACAATCCAGTTTGAATTTTTTTTATTAAATTTATGAGTTTCTTACAGGCTTCAAACCCCTGTTTTTTCAACAACCATATTTTTTAATGTTCTCACTCTATTGAATTCTAAATGACATAACATAACAGTTCTTGTAAGCACAGACAAATCAAAATCATCTAATTTTGATTTGAGGCAAACTCGTTTCCTTTTCGAAGGCGATTTATAACTATGTTATTTATTTATTATTTGTTATAATAAATAAATTACATAATTATAAATCGTTAGGCTAGTCGTGGGCACAAAGTATGACTGTAAAACCGACTGGTTGTGGGTTCGATCCCTACTCGAGGAGATGAAATATTTACTTAAATTTATATTTCCATTTCTTCGCTCTGGTGTCGAGGACAAGCGAGGCGTTGAGTTCTGCCACTCAACACGCAATGCCTCTAGAATTCGGCAGAAAGTGGGGAACGGAGTGTCTTAACACTAGGTTCCCTCTGCCTACCATGCAGTGACTGCGTGAAGCTGATTTTTTTTTATAATATATTTGTTTGCTGATGCTATATTTGCTGTGACGTTTACTGAGTGACAAATGACGATGGGTTTTCCCCTTTTTTGTATGTTTGTAAGTTCAGTTTAAGAGTAGCCAATCTCTAAATTACATTATGTACATATAACAATAATTCACTAATACGTGTGTTCATGACAGCTTTTGATTTCGTAATATCTGGTAGAAGTCATTGTTATAGGTGTTTTAATATTATTTACTTTATAATCGGAACTACTAATTCATCCATTTTTGAAGTGATATGTATCGACATTGTTGACGGGAGCCAATATAAATATTTTATATAAGTAGGTATCGGTGCTTTAGTTTATTTTTAAGGTACTTGCACGGATGAGATTTTTAAGCAAATTTACTGGTTCATGTGGAGCAACTTATAAGTACACAATATTAACAATTTGGATATAATAAAAAATATACTAACTATCATATTAATTGGACATTGTATGCTACAGGTAAAACAAGTAGAAGAGTATATGGCATATAGGAAGCTGCCGCGAGAAATGCGTCAAAGAATAACAGAATACTTCGAACACAGATACCAAGGAAAATTCTTTGATGAGGAATTAATCTTGGGTGAATTGAGTGAAAAGCTTCGAGAGGATGTCATCAATTACAACTGCAGATCTCTTGTTGCTTCCGTACCATTCTTCGCCAATGCTGACTCCAATTTTGTCTCCGATGTTGTTACTAAATTGCGTTACGAAGTCTTCCAGCCGGGTAAATATTTTTAGATTTGAAATTTTTTTTTAGTATTTCTATGTTATGTTTGAGATAATGTTGATTAACATACATTTTAAAATTTTATTTCAGGTGACATTATCATAAAGGAAGGCACAATCGGAAACAAAATGTACTTCATACAAGAGGGTATTGTGGATATTGTAATGGCAAATGGCGAAGTTGCGACCAGTCTCTCTGATGGTTCCTATTTCGGGGAAATTTGCCTTTTGACCAATGCCCGGCGAGTCGCATCCGTCCGCGCCGAAACTTACTGTAATCTTTTCTCGTTATCCGTGGACCATTTCAACGCAGTGTTGGATCAATACCCCCTAATGCGGCGAACAATGGAAAGTGTTGCTGCAGAGCGCCTAAATAAGATCGGGAAAAATCCAAATCTCGTCGCGCATAGAGAAGACGACACTACGTCAGAAGGAAACACGATAAATGCCGTTGTGAATGCTTTGGCAGCAGAAGCAGAGCACGTCAGTCTATCGGATGATAGTGTAGCACGTTTATCAGAAAGATCACTGGGCCTGGCCCTCCAACCGCTGCAGGCAGCGTCATGTCGCATGGCTGGGGTTGCACTGCCAGGGTTGGGGGTAGCGGCTGCCTTGCCACGTCCGAAATCGGAACACGACTTCAGCTCCGCACAATCTCAACAGCCGCCTTTAACAAGCACCGCTGCCTTTCACAAATCGGACGCCGGCATCGCCCCCTGACGTCGTACACTATGCTAGGGCTGACCGATAGCAATACTAGGCTTAGTGCGAGCGCGCGCGCCGCCTCGCTAGTTGTAGCGTAGGGTGGAGGGCGATTATGGTTGACTAATATGATTGAATTATTAAAAACACACATACATTCTAAAGATCATGAGTACAGAAAACGAATCGAGTAAATACTAACAAATATCCTAGACTCAGATATAGTTCAGCAGTTACTCGATTGTTTTTTCCTTATACGAGACTTATATTTTAGTCATTATGATCATTCGTAATCGCTCGCCTCTAGCGTAGAGTATTATAGCTGCGACTTCGCCGGCGCGCCCACCGCGCCCGCTGAATCTCATTTTGTGATCTTATACTTAATTCTCCTGTGTTATTTAGGTTAAATTTTATATCATCGACGCTGTGAGGGAACGGACACGTATTCCAATTGTATAGGTATACTTGTTGTGTATCGAAGGATTTAATGAGTCTATACAGATACCTTGCCATTAAAGAGAAAATATAATTATATAGACTAGACTGAGATGTAAAAATATCACTATTTTATGCTTTGTTGGCGTAAGAAATATATCTATTGTTGACGGATGCGATCCGGTCGTTCGCGATGATTTGGACGTTGATGATTATTTGTAACGTTCCTTATAGTGACGGAGGTGAAGATATTATATAATTGAATTGTTAATAATTATGTAAAAGATTGGAGCGTAGACAAGTGTAGAGCGTTGCGTGGCTGTGCGTCGCCCGTGCTGCCCGCTAATATCGTGGACAGTGCAGTGCCAGAATAAATAGCAACCAGTAAATATAACCCTTAAATCACATATAGTTATTTTCTTTAAATATATTGAATCATAAAATTCATAGATACGTATAACATTGTGTTATGCATACTTATCAATGTTTAAGCGTGGCGGCCGGCAGCGCACAGCTCCGTGCGCGCGACGCGGCCGCAGGCACTCGACACCGGGTTCCGCAAAAGCGACGCACAATCGACAGACACACATAAACCATAGCACACGGACGCTTTTTTTTAATTTTAAACTTATGTAGACTAACAAATAACAACCGACGTTGGACTTCGTACGTACGGTCTCGGTTTCCTATGTAGAGGTGGATCAGTAGCGCTTCGAACCATTTCTTTGTGTAAATATTGTATTATTATTAAAAGATTCGCCTTTAGCGTGATTCATTTTATATAGAAGTGATAAGGGGGCGCTCCCTCGAGCGGTCCAGTCAATTATCGCATGCGCGACGCTAGACGTCACGTTTTTTGATGCACTATAACACTTCGTACCTTGTTTTAATTGTAGGTGAAAATAATTTATTATCGATAGTGATCATTTAGTAGGAGTAAGTAGGCCGGAGCGATAACAAATTCGGATGAATTAAGTTTTGTGATAGAGCAGCAGTGGGCTGCGACCGCCGCCTCGCCGCCGGCTCGACACACCTCTACACACCGACGGCGTAGATGTAGCCACATGCATGAAAAATGCTTACACTCTTTTCTGACTTGGAACTTTGTTTTGATCTTGTCTTTAGTGAGTTTTCTGCCAACAGTTAGAAATTTTGCAAGAGCTTTATGAATTTTTAATATTCCGTAGCCATATATAGATCGCAACGTAACATATCCTACGGTTAGAGTAGAGTAGTCGTTGAGCCGACCGCCGCCGGCGCCGCATCTTTGGCACGTTTCATCGTTGACTAATTCTTATAGTGTCATGATAATTTGTAAAGATAATTTTGCAAATGTTGACTTTTTAGCCAAAAATATAGTTAATGAATGACGAACCAATACGCAGTAGCTTATTAGTAGATGAATGCAGCATAGTTCTCAGTTTTGGCGACTAACACCAATAGATACTTTGTACTCGTAAGATATTTATATACAATTGACCTTAACAGAGTGACATCTGTCAATTTATCTACACAGAGAAAAAATATAATATTGTGTTTTATCCCCCAGAGGCATTTATTTATTGTTGTTTTATCTAACATTACCGCTTTTGTAAATTATATAAATTTTATAGGAGAGATCTATTTTTATTGTGAAGTTGAAATGCTGAATTTAAGCAAAGATACATTATTATATAAATCGAGAGGTTTTTTTTATTGAAACTGTTAATTAATATATAGTTAACTTATACTGATTTCTGGTATCTATTTTCACCAAAAGTGCTCATCGCTGTCAAAAAAATTAGAGGAAATGCATTAAAGAATGAAGAAAATTGATGTTGTTTTACTTTATTGTAATATATTAATAGATATTTTATTTTTTATATATATAAAAAAATATCCTACGGTTAGAGTAGAGTAGTACCTTATAAGCTACGATTTTTTTAACTACCATTAACTCCTTCATTCTTTTATTTTTAAAAATATGAAGCAAGACTAAATTATACGGAGACCTAAGCGCAACTTCGCTATGGATAAAATGTGAAACAATTAGGAAACATCTAACCTTACATATTGGTTGGTTCGATCCCCGTTTGTAGGAATATTTATATTGAAAAATTCCCGTGTTTCCTGTCTTCGTCGAAATATGTTTATATTTCGACGTAGAGTTTAGCTGTGAAATACCTAATATCTCTAAAATAGACGCAAATTAAGAAATTCAGTGGAAGCAGGGAGTTGTTAAAAAATAATAAAGGAATACTTTTTATTTTTGTAATTGTTCGATTACTCATAATATTAAAATATTTCCAAAATTGAGTATTCCATAACTAATCGTTATACACACTACAGCCTACTCTACAATGTAAATAAGAAATAAGGAAAACATTAAGATATGGTAAAATGCGGTCGACGAGTTGTTACAGCCCTGAAGTTAGCTGTAGATGGTTGCGTAAATTTGATTATTTTCTTCCCGAGGGGACAATACACAAAAGAAGGCCTAACTTTAGGGCGGCCCCGATTCGTCGACCATACTGAACATATGAACTGAAATATTTAAATATTTCTGTAATATACATTAGATTTTGTCTAAGTCTTAACTTAATAAATATATTTGTAAATAGCTTCATGAATTAGCTCTTCATTTGCTATGCCTCTATATACTTGAGTTATTACAAGAGGGAGTGAGTATTATCAATATCTATCAGCTATCTCACACAAATACCTACCTAGATATGATAAAATATATGATATAACATAGCTTCACGCTATATACCTTACGGGATAGCTAGAGAGAAAGGAGCGCCAAACGCTACGATGATAGAAACAAGAAATAAATGTAAAATTACCGATTTTTATACGCTCTTTTAAAAAATATAGTTACAAATTTTCGAACTGTATTAAGTATATGTAATCTACCTATCTATCCACATAGCACACAACAAAATATAGATAAATAATAAAATGAAAATATTGATAAATAATCCATTTCCTCGTGTGGGAATCAAATCCACAACTGTCGCGTTTACATTCACACGTTATATATTAGAAAAGTAAATTCTAGTTCTACTCTATAGAAAAACTAGAATAATAAAAGTCAAAGGCGTCGTTGAGTTCCACCACTTAACACGTTGGTCGCCAAACGTGGCGCATTTTTTTCCTTTGTACTGATAACAGCATCACGTATTAAATTCTAAATCTATTTTATTTTAGTCTCCCTTTGTTGAAACCGATAAAGGACCAGCAAAAGATACGCTACACTTGACGGCCGACGTACTATATATAAACACTCTCATAAGTGCAAAATTCGGCTTAAGAGGCTTAAGCTTACTTAGCTTCTTTATCGAAGTAAAAAGGCAAGATTTGTTAGTAAAGTAACTTATATTACGACGAAATTGATGTATAAATCATTTTGCTATCAGAGAGTAACGTGTTGTAGCCAAATCCATTTATTTCGAAAAGCCCAACTTCATCTCAACCTATAATTCTGCCATTAATTATCGAGAGATAAAAAATACAATCGAAAGATAATATAATAATAATAATAAAATATTTATTGCCATGAAATACATACACAATGAAATACAGAACAATAGAACATTATTACAGTTGATATTATGGCAAAAGGTGTAGCTCAGCTAATGATGCTTGAGTTTCGACTGTCTAGCATCGCTGTTTTTCAGTTACACCTTAGAAATCTTGCTCCCTGAAATGTTGAGCAAATGAAAAAGGACAACAAACTCTTCATTTTATTCTTCAAAAAAAAATATTATTCCCATATTTAAAGTTACTTTACACTTTTTTTCACAAAAATAACAACAAAAAAAGATAAAGATACAAAGATAACCGTCCATATGTGTGTATACGAGAATGTGTGTGTGTGTGTATATATATATATATATATATATATATATATATATATATATATATATATATATATACATTTGTTTCAAATTCGAAAATAAATAAATAAGTTTTAAGTTCGTATACGAAAAAAAATCATGTATTATTGAAATTTAAGGACTACAAATAATATTTTAAGCTCTTTTTAAAAGCTATATTTTTAAAAGATATGTTATCTGCATTAAGTTGCCGTTTTTATAGTGCGCTTTTGTACTTACTCATAAAATTAAATGCACTAATTTTAAGCCTTAAAGAAGATTCCACAAAATCCTTTGAATTAGAGAAGCGTAAATATACGTAAAACCTTTCTATAGTAGAAGCGTTCCCACGAATTTCTAAAAATCGTATATTTTTCTTAATAAGTATTGCATCCAGATTTAAAAATACTAGCAACACTTAAATAAGACCTTAAATTAACAATTTGACAATTGACATTTGACAATAAACCATGTCTATGTGATCTTGTACGCACTCGAGTTGATTATTGACATTTAAGTTTTCCAACTGTAGTTATTAAAAATTTATAATTTCTATTTAATATATTGAAAAACTAAAATATTGTACTAAGTTGTCTTTAATACATTAATTATATCACCTCGTCTTAACTTTCCTTTTACCATGTCTACAAGAAGAGCGAGAATAAAAGCTGTTACCTCGTTGCCACCGAGAAGAAAAAATACTGAAGCAGATAATAAAGATAAAATTTTGAAAGAAAGCTCGGAAAAAATAACTAGAAGTCCACGAACACCTAAATCTAATATCGCACTTAATCAAGATGAATTAAAATCTCCACACGCAAGGAATTCTTCCGATCCCACACAAAAAAATATTAAAACTACACCCGCTAAAGTAATAAAAACAGCAAATAATCTTGAACGTGCAAGAACTCCGGTACTGACGACAGTAGAAAGTGTACAAAAAGATAAAACTCCAATTTTTATTGAAAAAACACCAAAAAATGCTGCACCATCAAAAAATACACCTAATATTTTTGCTTCACCATTTCGTAAAGATAGTCCAAGAAAAACATTTGCACCTCCAGCCATACCATCACCTAAAATTCAAAGAAATCTAGAGCTACAGAAGTCAACTTCACAAAAGTCAACATTAACACCTATTGCTCAAAAAATTTATGAAAATAGTGAACTTCAAATCACAGAAAATATTATAAGTAAGATTAGTCACAATAACAGTCTGAAAAAATCTGCTGTAAGTGATGGTAAGTACCTTGTAAGTTTTGTTAATAAATAATGCTGAAGAATCTTTAGCTTTAGTAAGCTTCATGCTGCATCCTACACGCAATAGGGCATGCAGAGGTTAAATGTTAAGACACTTTCCTATTTTTCATTGAGTTCAGGAGGCCTTACTTATTGAGCGGCGGAATTCAGCACCTCAGTTTGCCTCAACAGAACAAAGAAATGAAAATATTAAATATTTCGTTTCCTCCAACCAGTCATATTTACAGTCACTCATATGTGCCCCTGCACCACAACTAGCCTCATACTCATATTCAATATTTGTATGTATGTATATTAGTTATATATATAAGTATTAGGTTGTGCCAAAAACATATTTTTTAATTGTAGTGAAAGTATGGGTCTGGACACTGCAAAAATATATCTGTTAAAAGTAGCAATTGCAATTTTTTCATTTGAAATTTTATTGCAATTAAATGAATAGTATTGGTATAAAAAAAAATCTTGTAGGAAATTAAAAAATGTACAAAAAAGGTGTGATATGTGTTTTTTGCTAATTTGACTCAAAAATTATTCAAAGTTAAAATTGAACCTGAAATAACATATGATGAAAAATATCACAAAATTAAAAAATTATAAAACATAATATCTTAAGTTTATCAAGTATTATTTTTTAAAACATTAAACTTTTTATAATTTTTTTTATAAGATACCAATAAACTAAAGAAAATATTTTTTATCTATGTATCTACATATATATATTATAAATAAAATTAATTGGTAGCCCTTAAATTTTTTTTCTATCTGAGTAATAAGGAAATGAAAGTAACTATCCTTTAGAAATATTAAAAAATGTCTCATTTACACTTTACTATTAAGTAAGATATTATTTTAATATATCAAAATTAAACTATTTTACAACTTTAACTTTTATGTACTATTTTTTTTAATATATTAACTACAAAAACAGCTTAAAGATTAGACATTGCAAACCAACTTAAAATATATGTTAAAACAATATTTTTACATATTTTAGTGAGTTCTCCGATCGCAGAAGCTATAAACAATGAAGCTATGGATGGTATAGTTCCTTTACAACCAGCGAGCACACCTAAACCAATTGATATATTAAAAAATGAAATAATATCAGAAAATGCTGTAGTTCTATTTGATCCTATTGTACCACTACCCTCTCCCAGTAAAGTTCGTCCTAAACTAAGACCAGCTCCACGGTTAGGAGTACATCGACGGAATAGTGTACAGGTAATATAATTTATGATTTTTTGCTTCACACTATATCCCGCACATAGTAGGGAACCTGGAAACTAGTATTAAGATACTCGGTTTTCTGCACTTTCTGCTGATTTCTTGATAAAATATCTCTTTCACCTAAATGGGAATAAAATTATAATTAAAGCAATACTGATGCTAATTAATAAAATTATTTATGCCAGTCAAATTATTCACAACTGATATTATGTTACAGCTTCAGAGCAGGGTAGGTAGAGAGAACTTAGTGTTAGGTCACTTAGTTCCCCACTTTCCAAGACATTGCATATTATGTGGTGGACCTCTATGCCATTCTTTGTGTCATTACCAGAGCAGGAAACTAAAAATAATTTGTTCTCCCGAGTATGAATGGAACATCCGATAATTATGTCTGATGACTATTTTTTATATATTTATATAACTATTACCTCAAATAGTTATACTATAACTATTTGAGGCCGGTCGTGGCGCAGCGGCACGAGGTGTGACTGCAAAATCGACTGGTTGTGGGTTCGATCCCCACTCGAGGAGATGAAATATTTACTTAAATTTATAATTTATTTATTTATTAATAAGGCAAAGGGCGGCGTTGAGTTTCGGCGCTCATCACGCAATATCTCTAGAATTCGATGGAAAATGAGTGTCTTAACACTAGGTTCCCTCTGCCTACCCTAATGTGTGCGGGATACAGCGTGACACTAAAAAAAACTTAATCATATTATTTAATAATTTACTTACTATAGGGAAGTGCAAGTGAATCAGAAGATGAAAGTCGAAGAAATCACCTATCATCATTGCCACCACGACAGAGGCATGACTCTCAAACATCAATCAGCACAATTCAGTCTTTGCCTAATAGGTAATATTAATTACGAAATCTACACATATATATTAGGAAAAGGAAAATTGTGCTTTTTTTCCTGTATTTTCTTGCTTAGCTTGTTGCTGTTTCCTGCTTACAGCAGAAAAGACAGAGGAAGCCTAGTATTAACACACTCAGTTTCCTATTGAGTGGTGGATTTCAACGCCGCGCTTTATGAGAGAGAAAAAAATTAAAGAAATATATTCCCTTGAATGGGAATCGAACCCACAACTGTCGCGTTTGCAATTATTAATATTGTGTCACGACGGCAAGGTATAAAGCATAAAGCTCAAAAGAATATTTATTTATATTCACACAATACAGAATATAATTGATTATAAAACCATGTAATTTGAAATAATAATTAATTGTTAATATTTAATTTAGCAGAGACGTCAGGCGTGTGAGAAACGACTCTGTTTGCTCAAGTGTGAGCCAGATCGCTCCGACGACACAAACAGGGTCGCCGGTTAAAGAGAAAAGTAATAAGTAAGTTTAGTTTATACATATTATAATGTAATTATGTAGTTAAATAAATTGTATACTAGATGACCAGACGAGATTCATTTTCCCGGTATCGAGGCAAAGCGCGGCGTTGAGTTCCGCCGCTGAACACGCAATGCGTTCAGAATTCAGCGAAAAGTTGGCAAAGAAAGTTTTAACGGGAACGGATTGTTTTACCACTAGATTTCCAGGTTCTCGGTGCCTGTTCTATTGAGAGAAAAAGAAAACTTGATTGATGCCCTTTTGACTACAGTGTCCATGGGTTCGAAGTTTGAATTTAAGATTTTTCACATATTACATTTGAACTGAACAAGCATTGAAAACATGAAAACGGCTTAACAGTTATCCGTGGTCATGCGGACAGCAAAATGTTCCTCTGAAACATCGAGTTTTTAAAAAAAAAATACGCAAAATTTGCGTTTTTTCAGTATTCAATAATTAGATTTAATAATTTAGTTTAAAACGTAGTCTGAACTTGTTCATGTCTTTTCTCCTTTAATATTTTTTATTTTGTTAGAGACGTCTACAGTTCAACTATAGATTAAAAAATAGTTTAAATATATTATATACAACATGTAGTAAGTAACTTTATATATTTTATAACAACTAAAATTTCAAACCTAAAAAATAATATATTTTTTTTAAATAAACTAACGTATAGTACGTTACGTATAAGCGTACAGTAAGCATTTTATTTAATGTTTTAGAGGGAATCGAAAACAAGTTCGCCGTGCAAATGTTAAGAAATGGAAAAAAGAGAATGTGAAAAGGGATACGCTTACCATGTACGACTTGATATTCTACAATCCTACGTCGAACCCCATAGTGTGAGTATTGTTATTTAATATTTAGGGTTCCGTCCCTCAAAAGAAAAAACGGAACCCTTGTTAGATCATTTTGACGTTGTTCTGTCACGACCATTTATCTCAAGGACGCGTTGAGATATCAAACTGAAATGAATATAAAATACGATCCAACACAGTCAAAAGATTTCAAAATGCAGCACAAACGTTTATGCTTCATTTGTACTGCATTTTGAAACCGGTTGACAATTATGAAACTCAGTAAGAAGTGAAAACTTAATATACAAGTAAAGGAAAATCCGAAAAAATAAATTTATGGTTATATTACAGATAAAAAAAAAATTCAATTTGTTAAAAGTTGACAAACTTCAGTTTATTAGCGTATCTAGGGATATTTTCTGGGGGGGGCCTGGACCTGGACCTGGTCCTTGAAGTTCATGTAAACGTTGTTTTTTTTTGTAATTTTTCGGGGTAAATTTTTTGTTAGTAAAATTTTTGGGATGGCCACGAGACTATTCCCCGACTCAATCTCTTCCTGCGCCCATGCTTAAATTCGTCAACCTTTTATAATATAATGCATATTCACTTTGATCTTCAATCATAAAGCTGGTACAGAGATATATGTAGGTCCGCGAGACTTTTTTAAATGTGCTCGTGAGGTATTTTCATCAAATATTCTATATTAGGTATTTTATATTAGGTATTATATATATAGTAGGTATTTTCATCGAATATTCTATTATTATTGTTAATAGTGACTACTGTTGGCGTCAGAAAAATACAAAAGTGAAAATACATCACCCCTGTATGGGGGTATTTCTGTTAAAAATTTAAAAAAAATGTTGAATTATTTTTTATACATAGTAGATATGAAACATAATATTTGACTTGTGATGATTTACGGTTAAAATTTCACATTTTANCCGCACACGCCTCATTCCGAAATCGAGTCGTGGGTATTGGCGATAAAGTTCAAAGTTGTTTAACCTTTAGTAGTATTTTTGTAGTAGTAAGTGTTTACGTTATTGGGATCTATACGTAATTGCGTCATACGAAATATAGGTATGATAAAAATCGTGAAATGAAAAAAAAAAATACTACGTCCAAACTGTTGAGGCATCTTGATTAATTTCTTTAGGTATGAGTTTAAAATATTTTATCCTATATGCTGTTTCCGTAAAAGGAGCGCTGCCTCTTCCACTCTGTATATAATACACATTTTTTTTTCTAATTTAGCCCAGATGAAGAAGAAATAAATTTGAAAAAGGCAAATGAAAAGGAAGCTCTAGAGCAAACGAATAAACTAAAAGAACCAATAAAACCAGAAAGTCCAGAAAGTAATGCAGTTCCCGTTCCTCAAATAAAATTAGGACCACAGGGTGAAATCATTCTTGATGAACAAAGTTTGGTATGATTCATAACTTTTTTATCATTTACTTTTTAATCATTCAAAAAAATATTTCATATAGTTGTAGCGGAACGGTAAATGTGGCGGTTGTGGGTTCGATTCTCACCTACGATTTTTTTTTATTTTTATTTATTTATCCTGTTTGTTATTATTGTCACTGAATGTTGAGTACTGCCGTTTCAAATAATGTAAAAAGAAATATTTTGATAAACTGTTTCTGTTAAAATTAGATTTAACATGCTTTGTTTGACAAAAAGCGATTTTATAATTAGAACTGCTTTTGACCACTATCATCAATTAAAATATGTTTTAATTACTTTGTGGTCAAGATTTTTATACGTTAAAATTTTAGTGTTGTTAGTTACTAATGTTTATTTTACTTTACGCCGTATCCCACGCGTCCTGATTTACTAGACTAGAGAGAAATTGAAAATAATTCTCCCAAACGGGAATCAAAGCCGCAACCGTCGCATTGACAGTCACGTCTCCACAACTTGCAGGTGATCAACCAGACGGAGAGCCAGCGCCAGGTGTCGTCGGTGGTGTACGAGGGCGCGGGCGCGGGCGCGGGCGGGGGCGGGGGCGGGTACGGGCGGCGGCGGGGCGCGCGCGCGGCCGACTGGAGCGCGGCCGAGACGGTGCGCTTCTACCGCGCGCTGGCCGCCATCGGCACCGACTTCACGCTCATGGCGCCGCTCTTCCCCGACCGCACGCGCCGCGAGCTCAAGTTTAAGGTGGCTCCTTGCTTTTAGGCAGAGGAAACCTAGTGTTAAGACACTACGTTTCCCACTTTCTGCCAAATTCTAGAGGAATTGCGTGTTGAGTGGCAAAACTCAACGCCGCGCTTGTCCTCGACACTAGAGCGAAGAAATGGAAATATAAATTTAAGTGAATATTTCATCTCCTCGAGTGGGGATCGAACCCACAACTAGTCGGTTTTACAGTCGCACCTCGTGCCGCTGCGCCACGACTGGTCTCAAATTCTTGGTTTTAAGTTTTTAGAATTCCGTTCTTTGATAAAAAAAGAATGGAACTCTTGGCGCTTTGTCGTTTTTGTTATATGTTTAATATTAAGCTAAAATTTATGTCAAATAATTAATGAGGTTTATAGTTGCAATCAATCAAAAGATACGAGCATTTATGCGTTTTGTTGCGCTTGGTATAAAAACAGGAAAACAGCGTAATCAAAATCTCTAGGGAACATATATTTATGAAATTTGGAAAAATGTGAGAACTTACAAGCAAGGAAAAACGTCCTAAAAATGTCTATGTCCCTCTGACTCCATTATCTCTCACTCTTTCTTGCTTTTATTTTATTTTTTTAAATGAATTGTGCGGCTCTTCTCTGACCTAGTACTAAGACACTTAGTTCCCCAATTTCCGAAGAATTTTCGAGACATTGCGTGTTTAATGGCGGAACCCAACACCGTAATTTGTCTTGTTAGCAGAATGGGAAGTGAAAATGTTAAATAACTAATTTCACCGAGTAAAAATCAAACCCACAACTATCGCGTTTACAGTCACATGCTGTGCCAATACGCCTGGACAGCCTCAAGTATGCAATTCTAACTATTTAAAACAATCAAACAGTTCAAAAAAGAAGAAAAAATCAACGGAGCACAAGTAGACAAAGCATTACGAGCAACAATACAATGGAATGTTACAAATCTCCAAGAAGAATTTAAAGAAGAACGGGCGGCGGCCGCTCAGAGGGCGGAGAAGGAGAAACAGAGGCTGCAAGAACAGAAGAAAGCTGAGAGGGAAAGGTTGAAGTCTTTGAAGGAAATGCGTGTTAGACGAAGTGAGTTGTGTTGTTTAATTTTTAGAAAATAGTGTCAAGAAAATTTTAAACATATATATATNATATATATATATATATATATATAGTGATAAATGCTTTTATATATATGCTAACTATGTTTCTCTTTCTACACGAAACAAATTAATAACTTTTTAAATCAGGGGCATTAAAAATCAAACAACTTCTAATACTTTTACACAATTTATATATATTGTGTAAAAAAATTTATACAGCATATTTATAAAAGGATGTCAACCATAATTTAAATTAAATAAAAACAAATAGCTATATTTTTTTTTATAATTCTAACAATTTGAAATTAATTATATTTTTCTCTAAAGTTTCATTTTAAAACATAAATCATTCAATTCATCCACAGGTAAAGGAGGTAAAGCACTAGAATCCACAATGATGCCCGGAGTGTCCAACAACACAACAGCCATTACAGCCGACGACATAATACAACGCGCGTCACAATCTAGACAAAGGAAACGGAAGCTTCTGGAAACATTCACGGAACCAAACACACCAATTATACCACCACCTACCAACACACCGAAAATACCTATATTTAATAAAACAAGGGAAATAATACAAAAAGCTAAATCTCTCACGCCCAATATTCAATTGAGGACACCGGAACCTCTGAATCCATCGCAAATACCGCCTAATATTGAGAAGGGGTCTTTAGTGGTCTTGACAGCGGACGATCCAATGTCACCGACGAAGAAAATGCTTCAAACGTACGTAGCTCATGGGCCGGGGCAGTTGGCTCCTGTGGCTTTATGCGCTTCATTTTTAAATTCGGTTGTGGGTTATATGAAGAAGAACACACCAAAAGGTTCTTCCACGTCACCACAAATTATATCACCAAGCAGTATTTTCAGTCAGGACAGCAGGAATAGTACTCCCAGTGGTATTTCTGTGTTGCAAAGCCCAATGAAGCGTACGAGACACAGCTCTTACACTATTACTCAGCTTTAATTCGTTTTACCTGAAATGGTATGGTTTTCCTTTTTTTTTTTTAGTGAAGCTGTATTCAGCATATGGCAGGGTAGAAATCTAGTGTTAATACACTACGTTTCCTGCGCTCCGCTCATTTTTTGAAACGGCGCCTCTTGAGTTGCGGAACTCAACGCCGCACCTTATCTCGTTACCAGAGCTAGTAAATGAAAATAAATCATTCCCCTGAGTGGAATTCAAGTCGTCGCGTTTAATATGAAATGCTTTGCCACTGTGTCACAACGGTCTCTATTTTTCTTAAGATATGTAAAAAAATCCCATTAGTCTCTTGACTACTTAAAAGTGCTCTAGCCAATTAAACTATATGTATAGCATATTTACAAATCCCACCTTCCTTAAATTTTACATAATTTGTATATATGGAATAATATATAGAGTACGATCGACGAGTCGTGGCCCCGCTGAAGTTGGTTGTCTGAACTTTGCGTATTGTTCACTTGTCAAGAAATTGATCAAAAAATAATAAATTAACAGTCGGGACCCCTTTAAATTTTCCGGGGTTCCTGGTAAAGATTTAATTGGTTGAAGAATTCCTTATAGAAAACCTTCCTAGAATGTTAATCCTAAGAAACTATTGAGCTTGTCTTTTTTCTTTGGAAGGATTATGAGACGAAAAATTTCTCATTCTTATTATTTCCTAGAAGGTTAATATCGTGAGGGGATACTACTCTTGTGGAATGTGAAAACGTTGTTGAAATTCTTCTTAATAATTAACTTTAAATTAATTTATTTTGTAATTAAAAAAAAACTTTTTTTCACAAAGTACCATGGCATTGAACTGCCGCCATATTTGATTTTCTTTACGTTACCTATCTTAGAACACTTGGGCTACTGAGACAAAACTAACGATATCACAATTATGTAAATCCGTCCCTTAGCAGTCGGGAAAAATTTAAAAGGAACCTAAAATCATATCTTCGCAGCCATCTCCACTTAACTTCACGTCGGCCACGAATCGTCGACCATACTGTATAAAAACTATTGAAGCCATATATTGTGGCCCAGTTCGGATTGAATGCCATGAGTGTAACTACAAAAGTCACTGGAAAAATATTTTATAATATTACTATTCCATATACAATTAGACAGAATTATCTAAATTAAACCATGCATATCCATGTGAGAAAATACTATTACACAATAAAAACAAATGAGAATCCTAAAGAAATTCAATTTTTTTAATTACTTGTATCATTATTTTTTTATGCCACAAATAACGATATGTGTGGAATTGAACCTACAATAGTTAAATAAGAGTAAGAACAGTTAAAGTACATCCCAATAGACTATGAAATATTAAGATTATTTTTATATTGCATTAATTTTAAATATTTAAATTAAATTAAGTTCTTTCTTGTGTTTGACAGCTGAACAATAATTAAAAGGCATTTGATAAAAAGTTAAAAATGTACTTTTTGTTAAAGTTAAAAATATACTTTTTATTAAATTAAAAACAACGTCACACAAATTATTTTCACTCCTCCCTCTTCCTTGTCACAGCTGGTCACATTGTGAGACCCACCCTACCCAGAGTGACGTCACATATTTTACAATTTTACAGCTAGAATTTATCAAATTAAAGTTCAGCAGTTCCGAAATTATGTTTGTATATTATATTCTGTCAGGAAATTTAGGAATCCTGACCACTTGTCACACAATATCACACTTCTTGACCCTTAACGTGTGACGTAATTGATGGATAGCCCCTTATTATATAAAGTATGAAAATTAAAACAATGTACTATATGTATAACATATAAATATAAACTTTATTACATTATCCTGGAGTGGAACTAGAAAAAAAAAATAGTCCAAACTTTATTTTGAAGGCATCATCCTCTATAATTTTTTTTTTAGTTCAACTAAGAATGTACAAACATTTTTCCTGTTAAAATAAATATTTTTAATACAAGAAAAATTGTAGTAGATTTTAAGTTATAATTTAAACAAATATTTTGATTTGATTTCGAATGGTATGTCTTGATCTGCTGTGAATATACTAAGACTGATTTGTAAAAAAATAAAAGTGTATGAATTTCTAATTTTATTCATCAAACTGTAAAAAAACATTTACTACTGGTACTTCTGAAAAAAATTATAAATTATGTGTTTTTTGTTATAACTATATGTGTATAATATAGTCTTATAATCTGTTAATATACGCTGAAAAAGTATTTTTCTTTGTTTTATTTATCTACTCAGTTATTATCTTTTAATTGAGGCCAGTCGTGGCGGCACGAGGTGTAACTGTTAAAACTGGTTGTGGGTTTGATCCCCACTCAAGGAGATGAAATATTTACTTAAATTTATATTTCCATTTCTTCGCTTAAGCGCGGCGTTGAGTTCTGCCACTCAACACGCAATGCTTCCAGAATTCGGCAGAAAGTGGAGAACGGAGTGTCTTAACACAAGGTTCCCTCTGCCTACCCTGCTGTGTGCGGGATACAGCGTGAAGCTGATAAAAAAAAACACACTTGTTCTAACGACTCTTCAGATAGGCACCGTGAGAAATATACGTTAAAGCTCGGAATCGATGTAACATGGTGTGTAAGGATAGTCAACGACGCCATATCCATAAATCTGTTGTTGAAGAAGACAACACAGAAAAAATATGGAAATTTCTCAAGACACTTGGAATTGGGTAGGCACAGCAATACACCAATCCTTGTAATATTGATCTGAACAAATTAAATAAACATTTACTTCTTCTATTACAATTGATGTAACCACTAAATTAAGTTCTCAAAATCAAATTCGTGCCTTGCCCACTCCTAAAAATCCTATTTTTAATTTCGGTCAATTCAGCTCAAGAATATATTGGCGATTACTTTTGATGCTGTTGGCCCTGATTGCATTAGTCATAAAATGATCATACCAATCCTTGACGTTCTGATTCCTGTTCTTACCGAAATTTTCAACTGTTCCATAAATACCAGTACCTTTCCTTTACCTTGGAAAGAGGCCCTATTAACTCCTTTGCCTACAAAATTCCTAATTCCGAATTCCTATCAAAAATCCTTGAACGTCTCGTAAACCAACAATTTAGTCTAGTAAATAATAAGTGATCCCGGTCTAGAATAGAATCATCCTGGTACTGGTGGTGTCGTAAGAGGCGACTATAGTACGTGTGGTAGAGTCACGTCGCCAGCAATGGCAACATGCATGGGCAGACTCGACCGGATCATTACCACCCCCAGCATTTAAAACCGGCGTAAAGTAGTGGTTTTATGCCACCGCGTTTCGCATCAGGAAATGCCGGGCTCCGGATAAATAAAAGACTACTGTACTAGTTAACATATCGGATGATATTCGTTTAGGTATGGATAATCATCAAATGGCTTTACTGATTTTGCTCGATTTTAGTAACGTCTTTAATACTATAGATTTTGAAATTTTATAGTTTTTTCTTAACATATCTCCTAAAGTGATTGATTGGTTTCACTCTTACTTGTATGGTCGCAAGCAACTTATCCGAATTCAGGATTCCTATTCTGAATGGAGCTCGGTGCGTGCTGGTGTTCCACAAAATGGCGTGTTGTCACCATTCTTGTTTTCTCTCTTTATTAACTATTTCTGTCACATTCTTGCTTCTCTCTACCATCTTTATGCTATAGGACGGTGGAGTTAAGGACGATCTTCAAATTTATCGTCAATGTTCGTTGCATGATCTTCCGAATACTATAAAAGCATTATATCAAGAACTCGCTACTATTTCTACACGAAGCAAATCACTGGGCTTAATGATAAACGCTAAGAAAACGCAAGCTATTATATTATAATAGGTAGTCCAAGGCTTATTTGTCAAATCTCATTTAACGATTTACCTAATTTATCACTTATGGATATTCACGATGGAATAATAATTCCTTTTCCTGAGAAAGTTAAGAATTTAGGAATTATATTCGACCAACATCTATCTTGAGGCCAGTCGTGGCGCAGCGGCACGAAGTGTGACTGTAAAACGAAGGTTGTGGGTTCGATCCCCACTCAAGGAGATGAAATATTTACTTAAATTTATTCCATTTCTTCGCTCTGGTGTTGAGGCTAAGCGCGCCGTTGAGTTCTGCAACTCAACACGCAATGCCTCCAGAATTTGGCAGAAAGTGGAGAGCGGAATGTCTTAACATTAGGTCCTCTCTGCCTACCCTGCTGTGTACGGGATACAGCGTGAAGCTGATTTACATAATAAGATTTTGGGAATAGTAAATCTTATTATGTATGTATGTATGTGTATGTATACATGTGTATATGCGTATATGTGTATGTTGTATGTGTATGTGTAAATGTATGTATGTGATATAAATTTTATGTATGTATACGTGTATATATTTGTCTATTCGTATAGTTTTATATACTTAAATTTATTTAGTACATTCCTAATTTAATTTTATGCTCTATCCAAAGGTTGCCTGGAAGAGATTGCTGGCTTAGCAATAAGGCCCGCCTAATGTTTTATTTTAAGAGTATTTTACTTTACTTTTTAGTTTGTTAAACAGCACTGGCAACACTATAGAATAATCCTAATTTCTATTACCCATTCTTTTATTTCAATTTTATTAAAGAGTACTTATTAACTGTGTAGTAAATAATGATATTTACATTAGTAAATTATAAATACATTTATTTTGCGTATGCACTGTTTAATAACATATAATGAATTTGTATTTATAAATATAGGATGTATTTATAATTATATACACGTATAGGGTTTATGTATATTTGTATATGTATCTATTTATGCATTTGGAAATTTGTTTCATGATTATTGTTATTATTATTATTAATTTCTTAGTTATTTTTCTTTTATTGAAAACTGCACTGTACTCTCATCCCGCTGTTTGACAGTCATCCACTTCCATTGGTTGGCTGGAAGAGATTTCTTTTAGAAATAAGCCCACCTTTACTAACTAACCTTTTAATTTTTGTGTTTCTTATATGTTTTAAAGTGCAATAAAGAATATATATACATACATACAATATATAGGTACATACGTGCTTAATATATAACCCTACTTTTGGGCTTCGTCGCAGTCGGATAAAGAGATAGAATTTCGAATTTTATTGTAAAAAGTCTACATTATATTTAAATATTTAAACAGAAAGCTTAATTATTTATATATTACCTTTATATTTCTTCTCAACGTAAATTTATACATCATTTGTTAATGTCGTTTATAAAGAAAGGTCAATAATATAATAAAACTCAAGTCATCTTACCCTTATTTTATAATACTAAAATTATACGGTTTTATAAATAGATTTCCTCACTCATCCTTGAAAATATCATTTAGAACAAAACTTTATATTACTATATCTTGATATTTTTCTTACTTTTTACTTATTTCATAGTTACCAAAACTTTTATTAGCTTCATGCTATATCCCGAACATAGCAGAATAGACAGAGGAAAAGTGAGAACATAGTGTTAAGACACTCCGATCCTCATTCAGACACTTCCGTTCCCTACTTTCCGCCGAATCCGCCTTTCTGCAGGTATTGCATGATTGCATGTTGAGTGGCGGAACTCAACGCCACGCTTTTGCCTCTTTACACGTTCGAGAAAATTAAAATATTAAATATTTCATTTCGCTTTTTACCTTTCTTTAATATAATATTTCTATATAATATTTCTTATATAATACTTCTTTCATATAATAATAAATAATATAATTAAATTATATTATAATAAAAAAAATGTAGTAAAAAAGTAATTAATATTTAATTTATATTATTGATTTTTCTATAGGTACAACATATTAATGACTAATTGTAAACAACAATTACTTATATAACAATTTTGTTCTTTGATAAGTTATCAAAAGTGGAAAGATCAATTAAACTCAACTTGCGCTTTTTTTTTTAAATAATAATTCAGTCTCGAGTGGGAGTCGAACCCACAACCGTCGCGATTACGACATCCTCATCATCATCATCAAGTAAGGAAATGATTTTATCAAAAGCGGTTTATCTTTTTAGTGGTTCAATAGTAAGTCGATGCTATCTTATAAACTATTATTTAATTTTTTGCAGCTTCACGCTATATCCCGCACACAGCAGGGTAAGCAGAGGGAACCTAGTGTTAAGCCACTCAGTTCCCCACTTTCTGCCGAATTCTGGAGGCATTGCGTGTTGAGTGGCAGAACTCAACGCCGCGCTTAANATATATATATATATATATATATATATATATATATATATATATATATATATATATATATATATATATATAATGACTCAAATTCGCTCATTAGACGTCTAGTCTTTACTCGTCGTACTAGAGTCCACCCAACCGACACTACGCGAGGACTTACGGCACGGGCGTAGAAACAGTTAGTGTCCACCTCAGATATTTTAAATTCACTGTCAAATTTATATATGCGCCCATTATTTTAGTCTTTCCGGTGGCGCTTAAAGTACAATCTCAGTTCAACAACACTTGGCCAATCGAGAAAAAAGGTGTTAAATATTATTTTTGTAATGAAACACTGCTATTTTACTCTATCCATATTTAAACCAATAAATACTGACGTTACTTTATTATGTTGATTTCTACCAGATCTACATGGCACACACTAGCACCTTAGTTCCCAAAGTAGTGCAGGTGAGAGACTCGCCGAGAATCTTCGTTGACAAATTTAATTAATAAGTTTACTATTCCCATAAAATCTTATTATGTATGTGTATGTATACATGTGTGTATGCCTATATGTGTATGTCTAAAAGTATCTATGTATGCATGTGTTATGTATGCATTTCGTTGGTGTTCCCAATTCGTAAGCCAACGAAATGGGGTCAACGAAATCTGCAATCTGCTTTTGATATTGAGTATCTAAATGTTAGTTTAACTTCACCTTACAGTCACATTGATTTTTTGATGGAATCAATTTTTTGATTGGCCAACTATTTATATATCCAATCACAGCACTATCAACGTCGAATTCTGAAGGCAATGCGTGTTGAGTGCCGCAACTCAACGCCGCGCTTTGCCTTAACACCAGAGCGAAGAAATGAAAATATAAATGTAAATAAATATTTCATGTCTCGGGTGGGGATCGAACACACAACCAGTTGTTAATAAATTAATTCTCCCTTTTTTCGAAATCAAAGTTTTAATTCGACGTGTTTGAAGTCAGCCACAACTATTTTTTTCAAAGTTAGATCTAATATTCACACTTGGTCGAGTTTTGGAAATTTGGTATAAATGTAACTGTAGGAGTCCACAGCAAACCAGCAAAATTTTGAAAGCGAAAAAATCTCCCTACAGAGATGCTAACAACATAAATAAGTTGTAACAAGCATATAAGAATTTCGACATAGCTCGATGAGAACGTATGGCTTAGTGGGCCAGAGCACGTTGGACAGGCGTGCGTTCAAATCCCGCTATGTTAATTTTTTTTTACGTTTTTTTAATAAGTATTTTCTTTCCTAAATGTGGAATAACAGTTTAAAAAATGTTAAAAAAAATCTGTAGTTATAATTTAGATTAGATTTTTAGTTATGTCGTTATCATTCTCAAGTTGAAATATACGTTTACAGAATGGAAGTGTCAGCGCTCCTTTTACGGGAACGGCATAAAGGGTAAAATATTTTAAACCCATACGTAAAGAAATTAATTAAGATACCTCAACAGGTTATACGTAGGATTTTTTTTGTTCATTTCACGATGGTTATCCATACCTGTATTTTGTGTGACGCAGTGACGCAAAGATACCAATAACGTAAACACATACTACTACAAAAATACTACTAAAATCTTTAGAACTTTGAACTTTGCCGCCAATACCTACGACTCGATTTCGGAATGAGACGTATGCCGCGGTTTCCCTTTGATAGGTTTATGTGTGCGTGCGTCGTTCTTGACAAATGGCGTTTTATATTACAACAATAATTTTATTATTTACTTTGTTTGAAGAAATCACTTTTTCATTTTTGGAAAAAAAAATATTAAATTGTATTAGGCTTTTATAAAGTAGTTATAACTGTGGTTGCATCTAAAGTGGCACTGACACTTTCACCCTGTAGATTAAGAAAACTTTAAGGAGAGCTTAACTATCAAATTGTCTAAAGACCTCAAGAGAGAATGCTATATTTATTAAAATTGTCTCATAGCTAAATAAATATGATAAAGTTATTTTGAAACGGTTAACGTAGTGATATATGGCCTATAACCTTCCTCGATAAATAGATTAGATAATAGATAACTACAGATTTACAATATTATATTAATAGAAGAATATTTTTTAATTAAACAAAATATGTGAACTTAATTTTATTATTTACAATAATTATACTATAAAGTCTAAATATATTTAATGAGCTTCAATGATGTCGCCAAACCACTGTGACGCTTCAAGGGAATCCCACAAAGATAATTCTGGATCCATGAATTCTTGGTTCAATTGATCAACATCTAATACTTTCTTGTGATCTGTAAATTATATATTTATTACTATTAAACTTTTACTATAGGATTTAAGGTAAAATTTGCAATAAGAACTTGGCATTTTTTTTTGTAATAAAATGTTTTTGTGTAATTGATTAATACTTTAATAATGAAGTTCCATGTTACAATAGCACAAGTATTTGATATAAATAAAAAGCTAGTCACCAAAACATAATATACAATATTTTCCTTTTGATTATATATATTTGTAATTAATTGAAATTAACCCACTAAACCATTTGTTGGTCTACATAAGTATATAATACTGTATTTTTTGTACAAAAATTGTACGGATGATGGAGTATGAAACTTGGCATCGTTATAGTTTATATAGATGAGTGCAGAATGCTACTATTTTATTAAAATAATGAATAAAAAATATCTTAAATTTATAAACTAAACGTAACACACACACTTTTGTAAGTGATGAAGACGATTGACGCGTACAATACGCGTTGCCATAGCAACATCCAATTGGTTCTCTAAATATATTAATTGTCCCATAAAAAATATCCAACCAACCTATTATATAATATTTACATATGCCATATTTTTCAAGCACACACTCTATTGTATAAAATTATTAAAAGAAAATTCGTATTTACCCCATAAAAACATCAATACATAAAATATTTTAATCAATATTTGTAAGTATAAGAGGCCAGTCGTGGCGCAGGGGCACAAAGTGTGACTGTAAAATCGGCTGGTTGTGTTGTTTAATCCCCATTCGAGGAAATAAAGTATTTATTTACATTTATATTTTCATTATTTCGCTCTGGTGTCTAGACAAAGCACGGCGTTGAATTCCGCCACTCAACACGCATTGCCTCCAGAACTCGGTGGAAAGTGGGGAAGAGTGTCTCAACACTAGGTTCCCTCTGCCTACCCTGCTGTTTGCGGGATACAGTGTGAAGCTGATATTAATGTTTATAACATTTGCACGTACCAACAAGAGCCAAGTCGTCCGTCTGAGCCTTGGCCGCCGCTTGAGTATCAACAACGGCGGCGGTCTGCACGCTCTGGTCACCCTGTCCATAGTAACCCGACCAAGCTGAATAATTTTGCCAATACGCAGACGGGTCATAGTAATGGTTGTACTCCTATAATTATAACTGCATTTATTAATTTTCTATTAAATACATTTAAAATGCAACTAGCGCTAGCTCAAGTATTGAGATTTTGGCATTTGAAGCAGATTTTGAAGCCAATTATAATATTATTTCTGTGAATACAGTTTGCCAGCTACTTTAGCATCAGTTTTTTTTTAATTATTTATTTTATGTTCAAGCGTCACTGCAGCTATATTTATAGTATACTATGTTGATATATGCATATGGAAATACTTCAACTGTGATTGAACAATTAATAAAAAATGTTAATAAGTTAATTCATCTAATATATTATTATTTAACATAGAATTCTAATTTTTAATATAAAACCTCGCTTTAATAAATTAATCATATTAAAATGTTCAGAGTTGAAGTATTTATAAAGAAATAAAATAACAAATAGCACAAATCAAAGCAATTGCAAAATAAATATAAAGCATGATGTAAGAATATGGACATGCATTTGTTAAATTTAAAAAAATAAATAAATATAAGTACACCTTATTATAAATTTTAAAATAATTTTATTGCTGAAATTAAAAAACATAATATACACATATTAATTTCGAACATGTTTTTGAGTATAAATTGTAAAAGAAATCCCATTTTGCTATAGTATAATACATAAACATATCCGATATAAGTGAATAACTGTGTATGACATGACGGCTATCAGTTCGATTCCCACGAGATAATGTGTGGTATTGAGTTCCACCACCCAATACACAATGTCTCGAAAATCGGGCGATGCGTGTGATTACAGAGAATCTTAACACTTAGATCCCTCTGGCCACTACTATTTGCGGGATACAGCGTGAAACCAAAAAAAAACAAAATCATACCGTTCCACTACTATAAGTTGCTGTACTAGTGACTGGTGTTTGATTTTGAGTTGACACAGCTCCTTTAGGTTTAGGCACTGCCGTACATATCTTCAAAGGCTTTGTGCCTAAACCTGTATAACCATTCATGGCATAGAGTGCATTACGCTGCTCATCCTCATTTCCGAATCTTACGAATCCATAGCCTTTGGTGTAACCAGAGCTGTCCAGAATAACTACAAATGACATATTATGATCAAATCAAATCAGCTTCACACCGTATCCCACCCACACGCAACACATAGTGTTACGGCACTCCTTTCCCCACTTTCCACCTTTCTGCTTTGCCTCGACACCAGAGCGAAGATATTAAAATAGAAATGTAAATAAATATTTTATTTCCTCGAGTGAGGATCGAACCCACAACCAGTCGATTTTACAGTCATACTTTCTGCGCTTGCGCCACAACTGGCCTCCACGACATATTATAATGATATTGAATTTATTTTTTTCAATAATGACTCAGGGAAAAGAATTATTTTCATTTAATTAAATGAAAATAATTCTTTTCCCTTCACATTTTTATTATCAGTGCAATTGCACTGGTAATAAAAATGTGAAGTCAAGTTGCACCATTAAAGACATACTTATGTCTCAAAAGTTCAGCAGATAGTGTGAAGCTGAAAACATTTCTATTGGTATTGTAAATATTTAGCTTTACACATCCCCTGCACAGAACATTGAAATGTGAGAACCTAGTCTAGTATTAAGATCTGTTTTTTATTGTCTATCTATTTTGAAGACATTGCACTATTCAACTGGTGCTCTGTTTATCTATTTACCAATGGGCATATGATTCAAAAGCTTTATTTAAAATAATTTGTTTGTAAAAAATTACCTTTAGCAGTTTTTATTGAGGAATATTTTGCAGCAAAAACTCTGTATAAAGAATAATCATCTACTTCAGGACTTAGGTCACCAACCCATACTGAAAACTCTCTCTCTTGCTGCATATTCGCACGGGCTTCTCTTGAAGCTGTGTTGAGTCTAAATCGCACCACAGGAAATGTACCAGGAATTGGTTTACCATTAAGTTTGTGCATAGCATCTATTGCTTCTTCATCAGTCTAAAAATAATCATAGTTCATTATAAATTTACTTTTCATATCTAGAAATTATGGAATGCTGCTTTATGTTTGTTTTATAATACATAATTTTTAAATGAAGCAAGATTCATAGAAAATATAACATATTATTATCAGGTAATAATGCTATCTATTTATAAGCCCTTAAACATATTTAAAAAATTTCATATATTAAAAAAAAATTTTTTGATCAACTAAACTGACTCTGGATATCCTAGGAAGAGATTACATCTGTATCGTATACATAATATATTGAATTTTATCTTATATTATCCTTCTAAAACTACTACCATCACTACTGTATAACATTATCGGTATTCACATTACATTGTAAATAGCTAATCATGCAGTTATGCTAATATTTCCTTTGCTGATAACCTCATCAAATTACATAAGACACTATTAATGGTAAAGTGGTATATCTAGGGATACATCCCAGTTACACCACTTCATTCCAATGTTCCTAAGTTATTCTATTTGCACATATTTTGCATAATGTTCGTCCTTCATCACTTTCGAATACAAGAACAAGAAAAGAGTTACAAAACTATATAGACAACTTTATAGATAAACATAATATTTAATGTTGTATTGCATTATAACCTGAAAATGAACGAAAGCATAGCCGGCAGGTTCTCCTGTGAATTTATTCCTCATAACTTTCACAGCTAGTGGACGTTGGCCCATACGATGAAATGCAGCCATTATAAAGCTTTCTGTCATATTGGGCTCCAACTGAAAATAGGGTTTCATGAATGTATTAGAAAATCACAAATATTTTAGTGATTATAGATTGTCGATTTGTTTTATAATATACTCACACTGCCCATCCATAGCTGACACTGCATAGCCATATTGTTTAGGAATTTTACTATGTAAATTATATTATGATTTACTAACAAGTAAATACACAAGTTCAATTTGGATTTGTTTGGATCAATATAAAACGATAATTTTCAAAATGTCATCATACTTGTCAACTGATGTCCGTCACTGTCACGATGTGCTACAGATATAGGAAAAATTTCAGTTTAGGTCTTCAGTGACATCAGTGATTGTTTTCGAAAAAAATACTATATGTTTTCTCCTACTGTGTGACATTATCTCTTTTTTACCGTATAACCTCCTTCATGTCCTCTCCATACTACGTGACGTTGGCAAAGCGATATGTGCTCAACTGGCACACTCAAAACGTCATAATTAAAGAACCAAACCGAATCTAAAAATACTATAATATGTCGATAGTGTAGGTACGATAACCTACCTAAAACATAACTTGAAAAAATTGTAGACATTATTAAACTTTTAAAAATATTCTGAAATAAAATAAAAAATTGAATAAACATTGTAATGATAGTAACATTAATTCCACCCTGAAGAAAATAAAATGCAGTAAAAATTGATACGTCAATCAAAAAAATATGACGTGTGATCTGTGAGTAATTTAACACAAAGAATTCTTACTATAAATATATTTTGATTATTATAAATGGTGCAATATCAGTGTTATTGTGGATTGATTATTTAATTTATAAAGAAATTTAAACTACCTAATATAAAAAGCGTACGCCAATATCGAAACAAATTCAATATGTCTCGACTTGATAACATTGACGCATTAGAAAAACAATTAGCTGACTTGCAAATGGCTAAAGATTTACATTCATCTGGAAAAATAAAAAAAATACCACCAGCTGTACCACCCAAAAAGAAAGCCCAACCTCAAGTTCCTCACAGTGCGGTCGTTACCGCGGTGCGCGAGCCTTCCTATTCTGCAAAGATAACTCCGTTACAAAATGTACATAACAATGTTGCACCTCCGCCTCCACCGCCTCCGCCAACCTATAGTAATGTCGAACGACAACCGAACAATATGCATAAAGATTACGCCAATGTAACACAACTGTCACTTACAAACCATTCCTTTCGCCATAATGTTGTGCCTTCTAAAAGTTTTAATACTGTATATAGCAATGTTTATCATAACAGTAGTGTACCACCTCCGCCTCCACCTCCTCCTCCTTTAAACCTTAATCCTCCCAAAACATTTGACCCAAATCAAAATAATGAAGAATATCTTCCTCCACCATCTCCTGTCAGTTCTAATTATAGTGAACTCATGAGAGCAACTACTAATATAAATTTCAATAATGAAAGGCCTTCCTACCCAGCTATATATCAAAATGAATTCCCTGAATATGGTGGTTCACAAACTTCCAATTATGAATCACTTTATGAACCAATTAATCTGCACACAGTATCAAATTCTGGACAACCCAATAATAACCAATCATATAAAAGCCTGAGGCCAATGGGAAGATCTCCTCTTCCTAAAGAAGAAGAGGTAGATGCTTTAACTAACATGTTAGTTCAGTCCATATCAGAGAGTCAAGATTTAGATATTCTAGGCACATGTGTAAAATGTGAACAAAAAGTAATTGAGGAGAGTTCAGGTTGTACTGCTATGGGCAATATGTACCATGTACAATGCTTTCGATGCCATCGATGCAATACAAATTTACAAGGAAAACCTTTCTATGCAGTTGAAGGAAATCCCTATTGTGAAGCAGATTATCGGGAAACTTTAGAGAAGTGTTCTGTATGTAATGAACCAATATTGGATAGAATATTGAGAGCTACTGGAAAACCTTACCATCCAACATGTTTTACATGTGTAGTTTGTGGAAAAAGTTTAGATGGCATTCCCTTTACTGTAGATGCAATGAATCAGATACATTGTATTGAAGATTTCCACAAAAAATTTGCTCCAAGATGCTGTGTATGTGAATTACCCATAATGCCAGAGGAAGGAGAGGAAGAAACTTTAAGAGTTGTAGCTTTAGATCGCAGTTTCCATGTTCGTTGCTACAAATGTGAAGATTGTGGTTTGCTTTTGTCATCTAAGATTCCAGGCCGTGCCTGTTATCCACTTGATGATCATATCCTTTGCAAAGCATGTAATGCACGTCGTATCCGCATGCTTACAAATGTAATGACTACAGACCTGTAGATACTCTGTGGTGTATGAATACAAAAAAATTCATAGGTCTAAATAGAAAGAATAAATGAAATAAGCTAGTAATTGATATTTCAGATTTTACCATTAAAATGGTAGTATTTTTTAAATTATATTTAAGTGAGATCTATAAATTACTTTTATGCCATAGCCATATATTATTTAATTTTGAAAATATTTTCTTTGTCAATTATTATGTTTAATATTATTATGAATAGTCATATTTATATTATATCCAATGTTCTGCTATTTAATCTTCTATTGCATATACTTTTGTTACTTTTAACATAATTTTGTAGTTGTTAGTAAAATTGTTTTGAATTTTTAAATTTAATAAAAAAAATCTATTATATTTATTAGAATGCAATATTCTTTTGTTACGCATTTATTGCAACAAAGACTGATATGGCAGCATTAACTTGGCATTTATAAATTTAGCTAATAAAAAGTCCAAAATGATAAATATGTGATAATCTTGTATTATTGTGGTTTTTGATAAACAGAATCATATAATTTATTTGAATGCATTAAAAATGCTAGGAATAGTTATTATTATGACATATTTTTATAAGCTTTTTACCATAAGTAGATGGCAACTGTAGCATTCAATGTATAATAAATATTTAAACAAAATAAAAATGTTTTGTTTTATCACATACTTCCACTGTAATAAACATATAGGAAATACAGATACTTGATCTGTGTCAGCATAATTCCTGCTTATGAATCAACAAATGTCTCAGTAATTTTTTTAGAAACATGTGAATATTGCAAACTTTAGAGCTGCATTAAATAAATATAACATTCATTGGGGCCGGTCGTGGCGCTGAGGCACATAGTGCGAGTGTAAACGCGACTGGTTGTGGGTTCGATCCCCACTCGAGAAAATGAAATATTTTGTTAATTTTATATTTCCATTTCTTCGGTCTGGTGTCTAGGCAAAGTGCGGCGTTGAGTTCTGCCACTCAGAACGCACGACGCACGCAATGCCTCCTGAAATCGGCGGAAAGTGGGGAACAGAGTCTTAACATTAGGTTCCCTCTGTCTACCCTGCAGTGTGTGTGATCATAGCATATTATGAGGATAATAGTTATAGTTTTTTATATTCAATAATGTTTAATGTATAAAACATTATTAATTCTATGCCAAAATTATAAACACACAAATTCAGATTATATATATTTATTATGTACATAAAAAGCTACACAATGTACAATACTGGCGGAAAATACAGTAAATATAAAGGCACTTACATCACAGTCTAATAATTTTTTGGAATGGTCACAGATGCAAAATATGCAATCAACAAAACATTTGAAAAAAAAAAACTGAAGTGCATAAGAAAAGTACTAAATAATGACCACAATGTTTTTTTCATTCGTACAATGTGTGAAAACAAAATTAAAATCTTACATAAAAAAATATCTATTGATCATGTGAAATTCTTTTTATAACCAATAACTTGTGCTGCCTGACAATACTGACTGTTATGCAACTGACTGACTGACACAAAACTATTTGATTTAAAATTTATTCAAAATTAAAATTAAAATCAGCTTCACGCTGTATCCCGCACACAGCAGGGTAGGCAGAGGGAACCTAGTGTTAAGACACTCCGTTCCCCACTTTCTGCCGAATTCTGGAGGCATTGCGTGTTGAGGGGCAGAACTCAACGCCGCGCTTAACCTCGACACCAGAGCGAAGAAATGGAAATATAAATATAAGTAAATATTTCATCTCCTCGAGTGGGGATCGAACCCACAACCAGTCGGTTTTGCAGTCACACCTCGTGCCGCTGCGCCACGACCGGCCTCGAAAAAAATTAAATTATTTTAATCATGTCAAAATCCTACAAAATACATATATATTTATTTTATTTCTCTGTTCTATAATAAATCAAAAATGGAAGATCTATCAGGTATGAAAAAGCACCATATGAGTTAAAAAAAAATAAAGCACTGGTATAAAAAAAAGACATCAGATCATTTCATCACATTATCATACAAAAATATATGATACATGAAACTTATAGTGAACCTTAATTCTAAAGGAAGGCAACCTTTATCTTATACCTATTTTGACCAAAAATTGTTTTTTTTAAATTTCTATAATTGACTTAATAAGTCAGAATTATTTCAAGTTTTAATATAAATTGGCGAAACTAGTGACTACACTTATTGTGAGATCTATGTTACTATTGACTTTGCTTTAAGTACAAAAGTATTTTAAATATCCAAAGATATGTAATTATACTGTTTAAGTTTACTATATCACTTAGGAACTTATAAAAACTAACTAAATCCTATTAAAATTAGTTCTTGTTCACGCTGAAATTGCATCTCCAAAAAAAACCATACTCTTCTACAATTGAAGCCAAAAATATTTATCTTCACGCTGTATCCCGCATATAGCAGAGTAGATAGAGGGAACCTAATGTTGAGACTCGCCATTTCACACTTTGTGTCAAATTTTAGAGACATTACGTATTATTTAGTACGTAATGTCTCTAAAATTAGGCACAAAGTTAGTCTTTTTAATCAGAGCCAGAAAATTGAATCCACAACCGTCGTATTGTGCCGTTATACTTTATGTCTCAATTTAGTATTAAACCGAGGCGGACTAAGAACCTGTTTCATGAATAAAGATCTTTTGTCTTTCATATTTTTTGTAGACATATCTGTTTCAATATATCTCTTGTCATCACTGGACAAGAAGTTTGCTTGTTTTTGATGGCAAATTAGTTCCGATGGAACGTGATCGAACTGGTTTCTAACATTTATTATGTTAGAATCAACTTGAGACACGTTTTCGGAACAGTGGTATAAAATTTCTTCATCGGAATGAAATGTTGCTTTTGGTTCAAATCTCTCTCTGAGAATAGAAAATTTTCTTCTAGGTCTGATTCTGGTATTTTTCTTGATATTCGATATTTTGGAAGCCGGCGTGTTTATAACGTTGGACGGTAAATCTTTTTGTATTAAAGATTGTAGCGAAGGTGTTTTACGACTTAACGAAAGATCTTCTTGACTTAATGGCAATGTGCTATCTGAAACTAGTTGCCATAAAAAGTCAATGTCCTTATTTGATAAATCGTGCTGTTCTGGTTTATTATTTATTTTCTTCGTGGGTGGCTTCGTATAATTAGATTTCTGACGCCGCGCTACATTTTTAATTTGGTTTTTACTATCTATACTAAGCTTAGGAGATATTGGCAAGGCACTCGAGTCTTTCGATTCAAATTTTGAACCGTGCGATACATCTAGAATACAGTCTTTTTCTGGCAAGGATTCCATTTTGTTACTGGAATCGAATTTATAAGGCTCCTTCCAAATTGCCTTTTTAAGGCTTGTTTCACTTTTTTCTATATGAAATTGTGGGGTATCCCATTGGTGTTCCCGTCTGTGATATAGGTTTCTAGGTGAGTTAGTTACAGTCGCTTTTCTTATTTCGTCAATTGTTGCGACGAGAGAACTCTCAGAATTCAGCCGTTTCTTAGAAGACATGTCGATGTCACCTAAATCATCGAGTTCTTCTAAAATCGGTTCCAAGTGATTTGGGTCCTTTAACGTGTCTATCATACATGGTTTAGCCAAGAAAGTGTCATCATTGGAGTGGCACATCACTGTGTTGACGTAGTCCTCCTGACTTCTGTCGAATTTGACAAAGACATTAGAATATGTGTGCGGCTTTTTGGGAAACGCTGGAGCTGATAATATGGCATTCTTCAATTCTTGAGATAAACAGCTGCTTATTTCGGAACTGCCTGAAGTAAGGGTGTCACGACTTCTATCTCTAACAACGCTGCCATCATGTAACCAATTTTCGATGTCACAATATCCATTCCACGATCGTAATCCCCAGGCTTCTCTAGCAATATTGACTGCACATATATTCTCATAATCGTGTACTGATAAAATTTCAGTAGGAGTGTCAAGATCTCTTTTTGAATGCAACAACTCACTTGTTATACCATTTTTTATTTTATCTTTTTTAGTATACATTTCTTTTAATATATCCAACGCTATTCGCTGTATATTTTCTATGTCGGCGTCTTGATTGCCAACTTTGATATTCTTAAGAGCGCTTAAACAAAGTTTCTGCACGATATTTTCATTGAATGTGTTTATGTCGGAACTGTTTATATCACTAAAACTCAAATCTAAATCCATATCAATAGAATCTGAGGATGTTTTTTTGTTTGAACCGTCAGTATCATGGCTGATTTCTGAACTATCAGTTTTAATAGTTTTAGCGAAGTTTTCACCAACAATATTGCAGTCTAAATTAAGATTTGTCAAGTCATCTCTCAATTCATCCGAGGAACAAATACCACGACGCTTTTGCAAATTTAAAGTACTAGACGTTATTTCGTCTATAGAACTTTCTATATTATCTATTGAGGATAGTTTTAGGGCAAGTTCTGTTGGGGAGCATATTTTCTTTTTGGTAACTTTTATAATATTGGTTGTGCTGTCTCGTTTAGGTATTGCAGTTTGCGGAGTGTTTTCCACTGTATATAGTTCTATGCTTGAGGATTCCAAACTTAGATTGCCAACTGGAGCTGATGTAAAGGTCGGTGAACCAGATCTGGCAATCCAATGGTCTAACAGAAACTTTTTATCTGCATTATCACTATCATTCTGTGGTAATTGTTGATTACTTGGTATTGTATCATTTCTACAAAAAAAAAATAGATATGCAGTTTACTTTAACACTAAAAATAATTTTATTTTATATATTAAAATAAAATTACCTTGCTGTTTCATCAACTTTGTTAGAAGTTTTAAATGATCTAACGTGATTTAGTCCATTGTTTTTATTATTTTTGTCTGAATTACATGTGGGGACTTTATTATTCAATTCCACATCATCTTGTGGGCTTTTCCATGGGATAGGTCCTTTGGCGTGAAAAAATCTATAGTACAATATCATAGCAAGCATACCTGCAAAAAAAAGTCAATTTTATTACTAGCTTTTACTTATAATCTTACCAAAAAATTAATTTAAGGAAATGTTTGAAACTTATTTAGATAATATACCAACATTTGTGATGCAAAACATAATTCAGTTTTGCTCTTTAATTTTTTTTTTCATTAAATTTAATTTTGGACATTTGAACAGAACATAAATTATTAATTTTAATAATTGCAAGTACATTCACACATTAGAAATGCTTGTCACCGCATAGCAGAGGACACCCCTGTTAGGGAAGCTGGTGTCAAGGCATTTTTTTATCCACTTTCCACTGTAATTACATCACATTCATTGTTGAGTATGAAACACAACAAATCGTTTTGTCTTAAAAGAGTGGAAAAATTCAAATAATTTATTGTATCGAATGACAGTTAAGCCCACAACCATTGTGTCTACAGTCAGATACTGTCCTGTACTGTCAGATATTTACATTGTATATAATCATCACTCACCAATCACAGTTCCAATAATAACACAGATGGTAGCGGCTATTGACCATGACTTTTTCTGTTTCTCAGTGTCAGATATCAGCACATACAGAAATAAACTACCAAAATTTTGTGTGACGATCAAAGTGTAAAACATCAATATTCTGTATCTAGTGTGGCCCTCCCGCAAGTTAATGAAACAAAAACAATAAACAAATCCCATGACAGCATTGTAAAATATTTCTTCCAGTTTGTTAGGACAAAAGGTTGTCTTCTGTGTAATTATCCAAAAAGTCATGGCTGACCAGTGCAGACCTGCAATAATTATTATATCCCACATATATGAGTGAAGACTAAATATATACTATCAAAAAGGAAAGTTTAAAACAACAAAAAAATTATGTTGTGTGAGTTTCCATGAAGTATGGATTGGTGTTAATATTATTTTTTTCTTTAGCTCTACACTGTATCCTGCACTAATACGGGTAGATAAAGAAAAACTGGAAAACTAGTGTTAAGACAATCTCATTCTCATTAAGACACTTGCATTCCTTACTTTCGGCCGATTTCTCAAGACATTGAATGTTGAGTAGCAGAACTCAATGCATCTTTACCACTCAATGCATCTTTTACACTCTTTGCATCATTACCAGACCAAGAAATGAAAATCTCCTTCCGAAAGAACCTTCACGGTTTCCCTTTACACACACACCTTGACAATGGCTCCCTGTGTTCAGCTGTGAGAGACCAGGTCTCAATACCGTATGTTAGACATGGAAGGATACTAGTGTTAAATATTTTTATATGTATATTCAATGCTTTGTTTTGTGCTCATAATCTCTTTCAGAGCCCAAAATTTTTCCAGCCATTAGCTATTCTTCTATCGACCCTCGTCTTTTGGGAAGATTATCTGGCACATATTCTAGTGTATTACCATGTCGTTTAATGTCCACCAGCACTGTGTTGGTCATTACTTTAGTTTTTTCAATATTTACTTGAAGTCCAACTTCTTTGCTTTTATTGGCTAGGTACAATACCTATCATAATAGTTAATTTGTTGTAATTTTCTTCTAAAAGGATTATATCATCAGCAAAAAGCTTAGATGATTCAGTCGGTTATCATTTATATTGAAACCATATTCATCCCAGTCTATTTTTCTAAAGACACTTTCTACCACAGTTTTACATAATTTTATAGACAGCAGATTTCCTTGTGTGACTCCTCTATTTTGCAAAAAGGGTCACCGTATGCTTCCAGTTTTATGCGACTCTTGCTCTTTAGATAAGTATTTCTTATAATGTTAATGAAAGTGTCCTCCACTCCTTGCTGTCTCGGTATAGACCAAACGCAAGAATGATTTAAATTGTCAAATATAGGCCTGTTCGTTGTCAATATCCTCTAAATCTCCTTTCTTGTGAAGAAGTATAATATGTGGTTACGTCCAGTGGCTTGGGATTGTTTTCAGTATGTCATTGAAAATAAATTAATATTGGAGTTAATTCTTCCATTATTCCCGTCAGTAGTTCATTTGGTATATTGTCAGGTACTGGAGTTCGTTCAAGTTTCTGGAAGCTGATCGATTTCTGGACTTCATCATTGGTGGTTTGTAAGCTGGGTCCTGTCTAGTTTCATTCATATTCGTATCTTCTTATATTTGCGTTCTTTATTTTTTAGGTTAGATATATATTCTTTTTAAATAAAACTATTTTAACCGGATTAATCGCGTATATTTACGGGTCTACCCGTTTCGCGAATTTCTTCTTTTAGTTTTTTGTTTCTTCTCATTGTTCTATCTTTTCTCATACTCTGTTTAATCTATTTATTTATTTTTATTTTTATTCTTTATTGCACACAATTTTTAGAAATAAAAAAAATTACATGTACAAAAGGCGGGCTTAACGCTAAAAAGCATTCTCTACCAGCCAACCTTGTTGTGTGGGAGATAATTGTGTAGGTGTGCTCGATAATTTAATTAAAAGTTAACTCTGCGAACAAAACACAAATACAATACAATATGATATACACAAATACAATAACTTACAATACACATACACAAATATATAAACTATAATAAAATAAACTACACAAATAATATATATGTTTATAAATATATAATTAGAATATACTAAAACTGTATAAATATTTAATATATACATATGTATAAATAAAATTACTATGAATTTACAAGAATAATTGTCTGACTTGACGCTTAAATGACTCCCGGGAGGGAGCTCTCCTAATAGACTCGGGTAAATCGTTCCAAAGTCTGACTCCAGTGACCACAAACGAGTCGGACATGAAACCAGACTTGTGAGTTGGGATGGATAGTGCAAGATTAGTCTGTGATCGTAGAGATTTATCATGAAAAGAAGAAAGGAAAGAGAAATCAGAAGAAAGGTATGAGGGAGAGTTAGGATTGAACAGAATGGAATAAAGTAAACAGAGCAACCTGGTCTTTCTACGTGCAGCTACTGTGAGCCATCCAAGCTGCTTCCTACTAGGTGAAATATGGTCATACTTGCGCAGGTTATAAATAAAACGTATGCACGTGTTTAGTAGCCTTTCAAGTTTGTTTAATAGGTCGTTACTTATATCCAGGCAGCAAGCATCACCATAATCAATAATAGGAAGTAACAGCGTGTTAACTAGTTGGATTTTGGCTTGCACTGGCAAAAAGTTTTTCAGTCGCATCATAGAATGCAAGGAAGCATAGATCCTGCGAGAAATATCGGAAATATATACGTCCCAACACAGTTTGTCATCGATAATAATACCTAAGTCCTTAACAGTTTTGGAAAACTTTATAACAGAACCTTGATACGCAAGTTTAGGTAGTGAGTTGTAGTCAAGTTTGGCCAGTTGACGCGAGCTACCAATAATAATTGCCTGACATTTATCAGGGTTCACTTCAACGCCATAGTTAGCAGCCCATAACGATATTTGCCGAAGGTTAGTGTTTAAGGTGGAAATAGATTCTACAATATTATCCACGCAAGTATGTACATAAAGCTGCAAGTCATCCGCGTAAAGATGGTATCGAGAAGTAAGTAGTAATCTATTTGCTAAGATCTGATTTTGGTTTTAGGTTTAACTTGTGGGTTCTTTTTCTTCACTCTTCTAATAATTTAATAGTGTTTTCAGTATTTTTTTAAACATTTTTAAAGTGTTATTCCACACAAGAAAGAAATATGAAGAAATATCAAGAAAACGTATTAAAATTTGAACGTAGCAGGATTTGAACCCGCGCCTCTTCGCGGAAACCGTCCAAGCGCTCTGACCAACTAAGCCAGCCAGGCCAGCCAGTTCTTCTCGAGCTTCGTCAAAATTCTTATACGCTTATTACAACTTATTTATGTTGTCAGTCTCTGTAGGGAAATTTTTATAAATTTCTGCTACTTAAAGATTACTTATCGTATAATATTAATATATATATATATATATATATATATATATATATATATATATATATATATATATATTCTAAGTAATTTTCTTTGGGTAGCGGATATTGTAAAAATCTCCCTATGGAGATGCTAACAAACTAAAAAAGTTAGCATAAGCTTGTACTATTGTCTATATTGTTTATAGTTCTTCATTTCAATGTTTAATATTGCAAGTCTGTTAGATATTCCCATCAACTCTTGTTTGTTGTGTTTGAGATACTTATTTAACATAAAGCCTACTCCTTTGTCATGTTGTTTCTCCACTACCTCTCATACCACTCACTTTTCCATAATGAATCTTTTTGCCATTCTTTCATCACTGATTTGTTTAAATGTGTACAAATCAGCTGAGCATGTTCTTTCTTATTCTCATCATAATTCATATTTGTTTTAAATAGTAACTGTTTTGAATTTTCTGCCGTCGAGTTTGCCTCCTGGCGAGTTGAAAGTCCTAAGGTGCTTGTTATATTCATTTTTGAGAGATCTGCTACCTCCTGGCTTTTTTTTTATTTTGCAGCTGTGGCAAATCAGTTGGGAGCCTTTTCTTCTTTTCTTTCTCTGTTATTAACAACAGAGAAAGAAAGGGAAATCTTTAAAGATTTCCCTTTATCACCTTTTACAATCAGTTTATTGCTGTGTATGAATGCAATTCTTCCTTTTTTTATTTCCCCTTGTTGCTTTACTTTTAATTCTTTCTGAATGTGTATAAGCTCTTTAGGGTAATCCTCAGTGATGTTGATGTTCCCAGGTAGTTTTTGTTACTGCACACTAATTTTCTCTTCCTCTATGCCAGAGTGAGTGCCATGAGGATGGGTCATGTTCTTTGCCATTTGATTTTCCTAGCAGCAGTTGTTGAGGAAGTTAATCACTAGTCAATTCAACTCCATCTTCTTCTTTCTCCTCTATTCCATGTATAATTAAGTAATTCCTCTTAATGTCACATTCTATATTATATATAGACTTTTTTATTTAAACATTCAACTTGGTTCAATTATTATTAGCAAATGAAAGTGTATATAATGTTGAAGATGGTCCAATTATTAGCAAAAAAATAATTTGATAAAACTAAAATAATTAATGTTTAGGTTAATAATAAACTCACCAAGTGGTATTAAGGTCCATATACCAAAAACTATGGTAAATAACAGAATACCAGCAATTCTACCAACTAAAATACCAAAGTACCATGTAAGCTTAAAAATAATGGAACTCCATTTAAAATTATCACTGGTAAAACTGGTAATACTGTAAATATATGCTACACAACCCCATATCACAGATGCTATTGAAGCAACCAAGGCAAATACTGAAATATAAAATTTGTTTATTAATTCTATGTTAATTCAATTTAGTTAGTTAAGAAATTCAATTCTACTAAGCCTTTTTGTTTTTTGTACATACTGCATTTCTCATATAACTAGTATAAAAGGAACCTAGTTTATTATTCCGTTTTTTTACTCAATTTTTAATACTTTAATACTGACTGAGTGTTGAGAATGGTTGTGCCTCAATGTCACACTTTGTCTTGTTACTAATGCGAGAAATTAATAATAATTCATTTCCCCAAATTGGAATCGAAGCCACAACTGATGGGTTAACAGTTAGATGTTTCTGGTATACTACAGTAGTACATAAGTAATAGTACTTACCTTTTGTATGATAATTTTCATTAAGCATAACAACAGCATATGTTTGCAATATAATTTGAGGTACAGTTCCAGTGAAAATATATAAAAAATGTAATAAACTCAAATCATTTCTCTGACTAATTAATTTTTGTGATTTCATTGATTCCAAATTCTTACATGAAAATACTTTTTGTAAGAATATGATGTATCTAAAAAAATAAATTTATAACATTTGGTATACTTGTATTGTTTTTATTTTTTGATTTTACAAGTTTCTTTTATATGCTTTTACAAACCTTTCTAATAAACCCACAAGAGTGCAATGAGTAATCCAATGGCGCAGGTTTGATTGTTGATCAATGATAAACCATCTCATTGAAAAAATATTTATTAAAATATTTGGGGATAATATAAAAATCATAGTAGACAAAGCCCAATATAAGTATCCATCTTTGCAATATTCAGCAAAAACAAGGATATCTGTAATTGAAAATAATAAGTCCATTATTTTAAAATATATCATAAAATATATTATTTGTTTTTGTTGACAAATAATAACTATTATTTTGAAAGTGCTTATGTGTCAAAAAATATTTTTTTAAAGAATAAATTTATAAGAACCTGTAGTTAAGTCTGCAAGAATAGATACAAGAGCTATGAAAACACTTAATACATTGAAAACACAATAATTTTCATCTTGAGAACAACTACTCTTTCTATCTGTTGTGATTCCAAGCCTACAAGCTTCTGCCATAGTATAAGTTTATCAACATAATGTACATAAAAAAGGCCTCTATGCTCTTTATTTTATCTAAGCATATAAGTTAGATAGTGTCCCATTTATAATATGATTTAGTAAAAGTTTATGACAAAACTAAATAAATCAATTTAACGGCGGCGCGGACGCAGGACGGAGGTCACCGCACTCCATTGCCATTCGCTAGAACCACAGATAATCGTCATAAAATCCATTTTTCGATTTTCAGGAATAAAATTTCATGCAATTCTCCGTAACGCACAAATTTCAAATTCCGTATGTTTATTTATTAATAGTAAATTATTTTAAAAAGATGAATATAATATTAAATAACTTAACTATCTAATAAACAAATAGTCTAGACAAGTTTATTGATTAAGTGTTTACAAAAATATATTTTAAGGACAAAACCTTTTGTGTATTCTTAGCTAATTTCTGTTCAAAAATATTCGTAACTAAAGTATATTATTTTTTTTAGTTGTACAATANATTTTACTGGCAATGACGTCGCAATCAATGATGTATTTACATTGTTGGAATTTTATGAAAAACTCATTCAAAGTACATGAAATGTGCTGATTACAGATTTGTTTTTTAATAATGTAATTAATTGTAATTGTAATTTTTGAGGCATTGAAAAACAAAAATCAATGCCATCTTGCCGGCGACTTGGTGCCAGATCGAAGAAATGAAAATATTAATAAACATATAATGAATTATTCATTCCCTTGAGTATGAATCGAACCCACAACCGTCACGTTACAGTCACAACCTGCGCCACGACGGCTTGAAACTTATTTAAGATTGGTAAAGTAAGTGATCTACATCTACCTTTCAAACGATACTATATAAATACAATTCCTTACATTTAAATAAAAAATATTTAAATGTAAGGAAATGTTATTGTAAAGAAATATGTGGATAATAAGATTAAAGATCAAGGTAAGTAAGCTTCACGCTGCATTACTAATGTGGAAGTCAGCGAGAACGGAAGTCTCCTCCTACCTTTCATACCGCTCAATTTTCTTTCATAAATCTTTTTGCTTTTCCTTCATCGCCCACGTTCTTCTTCATTCTCACCGTAAAAAGTACGATTGACTTATTCCTAGTGGATCAGTATATTTAAGGTTAAGTTATAGACATGCGAGTGCTTAGGATGCTGTCCTGGAGACAGATCAGTTTGTAGTTGTTGCTCGAATAAGGGGTCTGTTTGCATTTTGAGGCAGCTGCACGAAGCGTCCAAACTTGGAGTCGAGTTATTGCCTAAGCTAGAAGCAGAGAGAAATAAGTGCTTCCAACATATTAGACCCCTGTGAAACAAGAAATAAAAATGTTGAAGTATGCTCTGCCAAATAATTTAAGAATTATATGAAGGAAGCAATGCCAGAAATATGTGGTAAATGAAAACGAGGTTTTAGTAAAAAGGACGAAAACTTTGACGACGACGATTCCCAAGGTTGTTTACTAATTTGTCACACATTTTAAAGCGGTGAGCAGAATTTACAACGAGATATATGTATGTACATATGTATTGACGCCTTTGCTTCAATTGACAGCTACGCCGAGTTTTGATGTTGCAGAATGCGAGATAAACATACTACAATAGAACATAAACGTACGAAAAGAATGTCATACGAAGACTAAAATGTGGTAAGCAGTGGGAACAGATGTAGTTTCGGCCACGCTTTTTGGACTTGTTCTGGTTATTGTACAACTAAAAAAAATAATATACTTTAGTTACGAATATTTTTGAACAGAAATTAGCTAAGAATACACAAAAGATAATTCGACTCCAAGTTTGGAGGTCTCGTGCGGCTGCCTCAAAATGAAAACAGACTCCTTATTCTAGCAACGACTAGATATTGGTCTGTTTCCAGGACAGCATCCTAAGCACTCGCGTGTCCACAACTTAACCTTAAATATACTGATCCGCAAGGAATAAGTCAATCATATTTTTCACGGTGAGAATGTAGAAACGTGACCTTCAAAAATACAGCATAAAAGATACTGGGGGAAGGTCACTTTAAAAACATGAGGGCGCCTAAGAGGGCATGTATAAAAAGTTGATGATAGTGGACGAGGTGAAAGCGATATGTAGAGTCCGTAGCGTTTGGCGTTCCGTTCTTTTTACTTTCCCACTAGGAATACAGCGAGAAGCTAAATAAGTAAGTATTTAATTTCAATTCTGTTATAAAGAATCTTTGTTGGTACCACAGCATCATTTTCCTTCCATTGCTTATCATTATTTTACACTAATTGTCATTGTCCGTATTAACACATTTTTTACAAATTCCATTTTTAAAATAAATAGGGGTTGTTTTTAGATGCCATTTCAATAAACGTGCATTATAATGTCCAAGTTTATTTTTATTCACAGTAAAATTTCAGCTTTACACGCTGGTCTTAAAAAAGAGAACTATAAAAGAACTATATCAATTATACCAATTATTCGAATAAAATTGGTAAACTTTTACTCAATGGATGAATGTAATGACCAGGGAACTCGACTACCTCAAAAACAAGTAAAGTCTTATCCTCAAGATTATATATTGAATACATAAATATTGAAGCAGATTTAAAATTATATTATTTTTTTGTACGGTCGTGGTAATTAAATAAATCTTTATTCTCTACCCATTAAAATAGAATACACTCATGAAAAATATTATTTCCGATCAATTAAAGCAATATTCAAACATAAATTATTATAATATTGACCATCTTTTAAGTGAATTTGCCCTGTGTGCGGCGTACATATTCATATATTTTGGTATCTTTAGTTTCTCTGTGATAAATTAATATGTTAGTTGTCAAAGTTAGTTGTCTAATAATAAATTGTGTGAATGACATTAAAGAAAAATAATAAATATAATTTTCCTGCTTTACAAAGAGGAGCTTAAGTAATATTTCACTGCAGTTGAAATAAAAAAAAACATGGAAACTACGTCTGATTACGATAATAATTATAAAAAATATAGAAAGAAGCAAAAAAAGTTTAATTTAAGAAAAATTCGATTATCTTTAAAATTCAGACCCGATATACTAAAGTTAGTTCTAAATATGAGGCAAAGTATAAAAAAGAAAAAGGAATTAATAAAAAGCTTAAAGCATCGTTTAAAAATGGTAATGATTATTTCATATTATTTAAAAAAATTAAAAATTTGTGTTGAAATTGTTCTTATTTGTAATATTAATTTTTTAAACAAGCATTTGCTTTGTAGGGATTTAATAATAAAAAAACCTCATGCACTCAGACTGATGAAAGCACCTTGGAAAGTGTATGTACTGTAGAAACTGAGATACAAAATAAGAAAGATTCCTACACTCAAACTTTGGAAATAAAGAGTACAGCTACTTCAAAAGAAATATCAATAGAAAATGAAGATTCATTATCAAAATCATGGAATGTGCAATCCAATGGTGACAATGAGAAAAGTATTGCTGAACAAGTTAAAGAAGTAGCACAGAGCACTCTTCAAGAAAGTGGCATGGTGTATGTTGAGTCAGCAGGAATGTACTATGATTATAAGACTGGTTATTACTATAATTCTGTAAGTAACTTACAAATGTCAATAATTTTAATTTCTTTTAGCTTCACGATGTATCCCGCACACAGCAGGGTAGGCAGAGGGAACCTAGTGTTAAGACACTTCATTCCTCACTTTCTGCCGAATTCTGGAGGCATTGCGTGTTGAGTGGCAGAACTCAACGCCGTGCTTAACCTTGACACCAGAGCGAAGAAATGGAAATATAAATTTAAGTAAATATTTCATCTCCTCGAGTTGGGATCGAACCCACAACTAGTCAGTTTTACAGTCACACTTTGGCCCCTGCGCCACTACTGGCCTCCAAAACTTTAATAAATTGTTAAATAATAAATTAAATGTTTATTGTTTATTTGGAAAAAATCTGGCAATGCTGCATATGACCCACAATTATTAACAATATGTATTGAGCACACTACTGTATTATTATATTGGTGGTATGAAGTCATACCACCAATATAATAATACAATCATCTGTCTAATCATGCATTTTATTAGTGAATATTTCTCAAAATTTCTTTTACAATTTCCAAAGATTATGAATAAAAGGGGGAGCTAGATTACACCAGGTTAGGTCCAGATTATGCTCAGTTCTACTGTAGTAAAGTAACATATATTTTTTCATGTTGTAGGAACTTGGTTTATATTATCACACTGATACTGGATGCTATTACTACTATTTAAATGAAAAACAAACTTTTGTTTTTCATTCATATCCTGAAAAGAGTGCAGAGAATGAATCTTTGAAGGCTCATGAAAGGAGAAAGGCAAAGAAAAATAAAAAGGTAAATGTATTTTTTAAGATTTAGTAATAAAAAGATTGTTTTATTTTTTTTTTAATTCTGAAAATAATTTTTAAATTATTGTTATAAATTTCAGAAATGTTAAGGCATATAAGATCATTTACATACATTTTTTTCTTTTTTAGGCCTCCCGTTCAGATGATGTTGAAAACCTGACGAAACAATTCACTCAGGTTTCACTACGAGGCTCAACTGCCTTAGGTAAATAGAGTGCTACTAGTACTACCAAATACAAACATCTGAAATGTTATATTACAGGAAAAAGAAGATGAAAGCAAGCCGAAAAAAAGAAGAAAAACTGAAGCAAAGAAGTTGACAAAAACTGTAGACCCTACAAAAATGGATGATAATACAGAGATTGTCAGTGAAACAATAGAAAATATGAAAGATGAAATCACTATGAAGACACCATCAATACAAGAGGAGTTAGAAGATGGAGAATGTAGTGAAACTGGTAGTGAAGCAGATAATGAAAGCACTTCTACAGAAAGTGATGATGGTAAAGGATCTTTTGCTTACATTACATAAAATAAATATTGAACATATTTGTTTTATGTAAAAATTTAAGAATACATATTTTATGGGAAATTTATCTATACACATTGTACTACATATTTCATTTACATTTGTAAAGTTTTAATAAATTTATATTATATTGTATTATGAAATATTTTGTTATTTGAGTGAATTGACTTACAGAGACTGATTGATTGATGAAGAAAATATTATCTTTTGTTCTTCAATTAAATATTTTGTCACAATATGAAAGTATATAGCAAAAAAGGGCACAAAGTGTGATTGTAAAACCGACTGGTTGTGGGTTCGATCCCCACTTGAGGAGATGAAACATTTATTTAAATTTATATTTCCATTTCTTCGCTCTGGTGTTGAGGAAAAGCGCGGCGTTGAGTTCTGCCACTCAACACGCAATGCCTCCAGAATTCGGCAGAAAATGGGGAGCGGAGTGTATTGACATTAGGTTCCCTCTGCCTACCCTGCTGTGTGTGGGATACAGCGTGAAGCTGATTTGATTTGATTTTTTTTTTGAGAAGTTAATTTCTATGCATTTTTAGGATATTGTTTGTTGGGTGATGACTCTTGACACTATGCTTTATCTAACAAGCTGAAAATAAAAAAAAATGTTTATGATTTTTTGCACAAATCAGAGCAGAGAGAAAAAACCTAATATCAAAAATATGATAATAAATGGAAAGTGTAGGAAATACTTGTATTTACCATCTAAAACAAAACAACACATTGAATGTTGCATATGAAAGGATTGGAGATATTATTTTAAGTAAAATTCTTTCTCTATGTCACGATTAGACACACCATAATGGTCTATTGAATTAATTATAGTAAACTATTAAATACAATTTGTAATATATAGGCTGACTGTATACACGATGGTCTTGTGTTCGATTCCCGCTCGGGTGAATTGTTTATTTTACAAATAACAAAATATAAATATCTCTCATATAAATATTTTAACTAAAATAGTATAGTTAAATAAATGTTTTTAACATTTTTCTAAATAAGTGTTATTCCACACTTAGTATAGAAAAGTATTTATTTAGAAAACGTATAAAAAGTTGAACGTAGCGGGACTCGAATCTGCGCCTCCTGGAAACCGACCAGGCGCTCTGACCACTAAGCCATACATTCTCATCAAGCTATGGCGCAATTTTTATATGGTTGTTAAAACTTTGTTGTTTTTATATGTTTATAATTAAATTTTTAAATGTTTTCTAAATAAGTATAGTATAGTAAATTTTATTAATTAGAAATCCTTATTTCCAGAATGTGTAGCTAAACATCACCCACCATGCATGAGAATAATAGTTCGAGAAACCAACTTGCCCAAATTGAAAGTGGGTACTTTATATCTTATAACTAAAGATGGCGGTACTTTGGGACGTGAAGGGGATCATCATGATATTATGATAAAAGACCATAACGTGTCTAGAGTAAGTCCCTATAATATTATTCTGTTTCATATAAACATTTTTAAATGGCATATAAACAAAATAATATTTTAAATTTTATATTTAAATATTTCCAAAAAGCGCTGTTTCGACTACATATATATAATATTTTCCTTTCCTTTAGTGTAAAAATAAAAGTTTTAAAAAATATTAAATAAAAACAATTCTCTATTGCTAAATATTCATTCTTTGTTATAATAATCATTGGATAGCCGAGATTTATATGTAATGTTAAAATAAGCTCAAACAGTTTATATCTAACATGCATAATATATGTTTGCCTGGAAATACAGTGTCAAAATAATTTTTATATTATGATTTAATTTATCAAGATTTTTAATAGTTAAACTTGTCTATTACTGTATATTTCGACTATCTACTAAGTTCAATTCTATTTTGAAACTATCAAGGAATCTGTTGAAATATAAACATAATTTCATCAAAATCTGCCCAGCTATTTAGTAGGAGTAGAGTGACAAACACACATATATAAAAGTATTATTCTATGTATATAAGACATATACTAAAATATATTTTAAAATATATAGTATTTTAATATAAATAAATAAATAAATTTATATTGGCTTTATAATTTTGCAGAATCACTTGGAAATTAAATATGATATGGATCAAAGAGTTTATGTCGCAATTGATTTAGGATCCAAAAATGGAACTATATTGAATGGTACTAGAATGTCAGAAAATCAAGAAAGAAGCAATCCAATGCAGGTAATGTTATAATACCATTTCTAAATCAATATTCAAAAACATATTTTATAAAGTGTATGTTATTGCTAAACCCCAATAGTGGTTTAATTATTTTTTAAATTTGGCGGATCTCACTATAAAATGGTAGTATTCTACCGTTTTAGTCTTAAGCATTTTAGTCTTTAATTGTATTTTTTTGGAGTAATAAAAATATAGATATTTTGAGTTAAGTGAATTTAAATCTATATATTCCACACAAGGTTATCAAATCCGCTTTTATATTACATACCAGATACCAAAAATCATAGGCCAGTCGTGGCGCAGCGGCACGAGGTGTGACTGTAAAACCGACTGGTTGTGGGTTCGATCCCCACTCGAGGAGATGAAATATTTACTTAAATTTATATTTTCATTTCTTCGCTCTGGTGTCGAGGTTAAGCGCGGCGTTGAGTTCTGCCACTCAACACGCAATGCCTCCAGAATTCGGCAGGAAGTGGGGAACGGAGTGTCTTAACACTAGGTTCCCTCTGCCTACCCTGCTGTATGCGGGATACAGCGTGAAGCTAAAAAAAAAAAAATCATAGAAAAAACTTACAAAAAGTTAGTTTTACAGCGGCGGTGTGAGTACACCAGCAGTGTGGTGTAATTAAATCACACTACTAGTGCACTACATCATGTAGGACATTAAATGTAGAATAGTGGACACTAAGTTAAACGCAGTAAAATAGAATGTTCCTATTTTTAGTGACCTAACATAGCCATTTATGATGTTTTTCATATTACAGATAGTCCACGGCAGTACCATCCAACTGGGCGAAACAAAGTTACTGTGTCACATCCACGCCGGGAACGACACCTGTGGACATTGTGAACCTGGCCTTATTATGGAAAGTGAGAGAACTCCTTGCCTTCTTAATTCTTGACATTTTCAAAGATAATTTGCAAATTATGAAATATTATAAGTTGAGACGGACCAAGAAAAAAGTCTTTTATAGAGACGTTTCTAAATTATATGCAAATAAATATTATATACCAATAAATAAATAAATATACCAATATACATATACCAATTAGTGATGTTATGTTCCGCCGAAAATAAGGAAAATGTTCCAGCTATTTTATTCCGCCTTTGGAACATGTTTCAATTTTCGTTTCGGTTCCAACTGTTCCTTTATTAGGGTTCCGTATATCAAAAAGTAAAAATGGAACCATTATAGGATCACCTTGTTGTCCCACTGTCAAGATCATTTATCTCAAAATTAACTGGAGATATCAGGCTGAAATGAATATCAAATATGCAGGTTGTGTAGATCTTGGAGCATAGAAAAAATCAAGTGTTTATGTCAACGCAATCAAAAGATACGTGTATTTATGCACCGATTTTGCTGCATTTTCTATGAACCTCGTTGCGTTATTAAAACCTATTGGGTACTTTCCTCTTATAGGTTTTTTACCCTGGTTACGTTCTAACACCAAAGTACTCTTTACGATCAATCATACAAGTCCAAATTCGATGGAATTATGTCGCTTAGTTGTCGAATTCTTATGGACATCTTCCAGCTCCATCATCAGACCCTGGTTTCCATATACCATCAAAGTACTAGTTAAGACGAATCATAAAAGCCCAAATTAAATGGAATTATGTCGCTTAGTTACCGAATTCTTATGGACATCTTCCAGCTCAATCAGAAGACGCTGATTCATCTAGTATCAAAGTTCTCGTTAAGACAAACCTTACGAGCCCAAACTCGATAGAGTTGTATCACTTAATTACCAAGTTAACACTAAAATATTAAATGAAATAAAATCCGTCTCTTTTTCATTTGATACCCATATTGGGTTGAACAAAAATATGTACACAAGTCGCCATTTTGTACTAGCAGCCATGTTGGATTTGAATTTTTTAAAATGTATTGTATTCTACAAGTTAGGACTTTCATTTGATACCCATATTGGGTTGGTTTTTTGAAATATATACGGCGTCATTTTGTTAAGGCGGCTTTATTGGATTAACAATGACACTAAATTTTATATGATTGCATTGTCACGGGTAATAAAACGAAATTTCAAAAGGGAAATTTCAGCTCAATCGGATAAGCTGATTACAAACAAACAAACAAACAAACAAAAATAATTTTCATAAATATTTTAGAAGATATCACAATTTTAAAATACGCTGTCTGCGTCCACCCGCGTCCACTGCCGCATGACCCGCGTTGAGGCGCGTACTTTTTCTTAACTATTCATAATACCTAATTACCTATTAACTATACTAATATTAAGAAGTGAGTTAATCTCAGAAACTATACTTTTTAATTAAATCAAACCAACTAACAATAATCAAATTACTATTTCCAATAAAATAAGTATTTTTAATTTGAAATAATTAAATTAAAATAATTAAGTAAATTATAAAAGATATCCTCTATAGTCTGAGAGACAAATAAAAAATACGAATGGAGAAAGGAGCACTGAACAATAATTTGGACAGTCAACGTCAACTCTGAGTTTTAAAACTCTAAGTTTTTTTTGTTTTAAATGTTGGAATTAGTGGAACGGCTTAAGAACAGAGAACGCGTGTGTACAAACTAGACAATCGGAACAAACTTGTCGTGGAACTCGCAATGACTCATTCTTGTTCCGGAACAGGTTAGTCCGTCTACTCAGAACAATTGGGGGACGGCCGTCTAGCGTTTTGTGTTCCGGAATCATGTTCCGACCGGAACGAAACATCATTAATACAAATTAAGATCTGAGGCCAGTCGTGGCGCAGCGGCACCAAGTGTGACTGTAAAACTGACTGGTTGTGGGTTCGATTCCCACTCGAGGAGATGAAATATTTACTTAAATTTATATTTCCATTTCTTCGCTCTGGTGTCGAGGCTAAGTGCGGCGTTGAGTTCTGCCACTCAACACGCAATGCCTCCAGAATTCGGCAGAAAGTGGGGAACGGAGTGTCTTAACACTAGGTTCCCTTTGCCTACCCTGCTGTGTGCGGGATACAGCGTGAAGCTGATTTGATTTTTTTTTTAAGATCTACAATCATAATTTCGCACAACCATTAATCTTGTATCTTGCACCACGAGCGCGATTTGGTTCAAAGATAAGGATTTCTTATTTATTTATTTCATGTACGAGTACTTATGATGTAAATACACTGTACGAGACTCGTATCAACATAATTTGTGGGCATAGATGTTTTTTCCACTTTCACACAAAAACTACTGTACGGATTAAGATGGAAATCTACATCAATATAGATTTTATATCAGAATAACACATAGGCTCCAATTTATGTGAAAAAAATACATACTTTGACCACGATATATAATATAACTTAAAGCGAGCGAAGCCGCGTTTGGTTCGCTAGTATATAGAGTGTTTTGGTCAGCACCACTTTAAATGAAACAGTTTTAACTACTCTATTATATAAAACCCTAATACATTTTTTATTCCCAAACATAAAAAAGTGATTTTTCAAACAAAATAAATAATAAAATTATCGTTGTAAAATAAAACGCCATTTGTCAAGAACGACGCATGCAGTCATAAACCTATCAAAGGGAAACCGCCGCAAACGCCTCATTCGTCGTAGGTAGGTCCTCAGTCGTAGGTATTGGCGGCAAAGTTCAAAATTGTGTAACTTTTAGTATTATTTTTGTAGTAGTATGTGTTTACGGTATTGGTATCTATGCGTAACTGCGTTACACGAAATACAGGTATGGATAAACATCGTGAAATGAAAAAAAAACCTACGTGTAAACTTGTATGAACTTGAGAGTTATCTTGATTAATTTCTTTAGGTATGGGTTTAAAATATTTTACCCTCTATGTTGTTCCCGTAAAAGGAGCGCTGACGCTTCCATTCTGTATAATATAGTATGATATAAGACATAAATAAAATTTCAACCTCTTTTAATAGCCCAAGAAAAAGAAAAAGTAGCATACACACGAACCTGCAGTGTTCAAAAGCAACATCAATTGGAACTGGCACGCTTAAAGAACAAATACGCACCGAAACCGCTGGCTATAGAGGAAACCGCGTACAATGATAGAGCTCAGACGAGAAGAGAGAAGGTCGGGTCTTCACACCACGCTGAGAAAACTCAGAGTAGTGATATTAATACGTAAGTATTTATTTAGCTTTTATCTTAGCAGCTAATAACTATAGAATAATCAGCTTCACGCTGTATCCCGCACACAGCACGATAGGCAGAGGGAACCTCCGTTTCCCGCTTTCTGCCGGATTCTGGAGGCATTGCGTGTTGAGTGGCAGAACTCAACGCCGCGCTTTCCCTCGACACCAGAGCGAAGAAATGGAAATATAAATTTAAATAAATATTTCATCTCCTCGAGTGGGGATCGAACCCACAACCAGTCGGTTTTACAGTCACACTCTGTGCCCCTGCGTCACGACTGGCCTTACTATAGAATATTGTGTGTTCATTATTAGGTACTATAGAATAATGTGTCTTCATTATTGAACAATTTTTCAAAATAATGTAAGCTTGCTGGCAATAGTTATTTTTTTTTACCAAAAAAAGTCGGAATGCTGTTTTAACTTCGTCGACGGGGAAATATTAATTGAAAAATTCAGGGAGACTGGTGGTCGATATCGATACATGACAACACAGTTTTATCTGCAGAAATTGGATGATATTGATATGGACAATATGTGGTTTATCAGAATTGACCGCTTAGATCGTGCTGTTTATCGCAGGGTTGTTTATAGGGATTTTTTACGAGGTTATGCATAATCACAGATCTATGTTAACATTAACAAGCCCACAACCGCCCGTGCACTAAACAGCGTGATTTAATACTACATCAACGAAATTCATCCATTTTTATGCAAATCAGTCATGGTAGATTTCGACAAACGAGTTCGTTTGTGTTTACATAGTCATAGAGACCTTGAGTCCGATGTGTTATTCTATACATAACCCTATATACTTCAATTTAAAAAAAAACAATGAAAAGACTAAAAACTGTGTTTTCCATTTAAATTTTGAGCTAATTTCGGGACAAATTTGATTAAAAGTTTGTAAAGGATAAACCTTTAATTAAATTTATCACAGTACTAATAGCTGCCAAAATTGTACAGCAAAAATCCAAAACTTTTTGGATGTTTGTGCTGCTTAATGTTTGCCCATAAAAACTTTTCAACGTGATTAAGATTTGTGATGTCTATATTTAAGGGTAACCTATCTCAAGAAATCGTCTAATCATGTAATTTACACGTAACCCGAGTATTAATTGACAAAAAGCAATTCAGCTGAATTGCTTTTTGTTAAAAATAGAAGAATATATCTTCTAAAAGAATAATATTTTTATTAGCTTTATCTCAAGTATAGCACGGTAGAGGTAACCTAGTGTTAATGCACTCACGTTCTCTCTGTTCTCACTTTAAGTAGGGGAGCTTGTGCTTTGTCTCCAGATATACCAACACGCTGTACCAGGAATAGGAAGCGAAAATAAGTCATTTCCTCGAGTGGGAAGTCCCTCGATAATAGTTGGAGATATATTTTTTGTTAATTTATTCTTTTTCCTGTGCTATAAATACTAAATATTTTGTTTTGCTATAACAGATTTATAACTGAAGAGAACAAAGGTTTCAAATTGCTAGAAAAAATGGGCTGGTCCAAAGGAGAAGGACTCGGAAAGGAGGGACAAGGCGATAAAGAGCCGGTAAGATAGCATTATTTTTATAAATACACACACGCGCGCACAGCACGGTAGGCAGAGGGAACCTAGTGTTAAGGCACTCCATTCCTCACATTCCGCCGAATTCTGGGGGCATTGCCTATTGAGTGGCGGCAATCAAAGCCGCGCTTTTGCCTCGACATCAGAACGAAGAAATGGAAATATAAATTTCAATAAATATTTCATTTCCTCGAGTGGGGATCGAACCCCACAACCAGTCGAGTTTACAGTCACACTTTGTGCCCCGACGACTGGCCTCTCACAAATATTTAAAAAAAAATCCTCCAAAAATAGAAAAAAGTATAATATGTTTGCGGTTTCACATTTTATTAGTGAATTTACCCTTAATTTTACAAAAATTATCAATATTTGTTCAGGTTGAAATCCGTTCTCTATTCTTCGTTCTAATTGCTTATAAAGTCATCCTCTCAAGAGACACTGAGATATTGTCAATGATGACTCTTAACATAAGTTTCCTTAGAAATTCAGGCTAACATAAAAAAATCCTTCTAGTCTTAGTGTAATTGTTGGGTCAAGAAATCGCACAAGCGGTTTACCTTACTAAAGATAAGCATTTTTTTTTTCGAATAATCGAACCTGAAACTATTACGAGTAGGTAAAGTACCAAGTGCGACACAGACGTGTATTTTAAGTTTGTAACGTAATACCTAATGATTTTAGTATATCACATATATATGTATATTAAAAATTTTACAATATTTAAAAACACACCAAGAATAATAAAAACAAGAGGTTGTTATTGTGGCCCGGTGGCACCTCTTGTTTTGACTTGGCCTCTTGATGATTGCAATCTTGACGGTTGTGGGTTCGATTCACACTCGTAGGAATGAATGTTTAATATTTTTATTTCCCCGCGCCGTTAACGAGGCAAAGCGCGGCGTTGGGTTCCGCTACTCAATTCGCAATGCCTCAAAAATTAGGTGGAAAATGGGAAACGAAAGTATTTCAATGGGAATGGAGTGTCTTAACACTCGGTTCCCAGATTCTCTCTACCTACGCTAAAATAAACATTAAGAATTTAAAAAATAAATACCCACTCGTATTTCAATCCTCAATTTTTTATACGAAATCTAAACCTAAATCCTTGCTAATAACATCAAAACTAAAACATAATTTACATACCGATTGAAACCCGATGTAGTCTGACTAGTTACTAAGATAGTTAACAAACTAAAGCCGGAAGAACTTACCGGATATCGCGTCTATTAAGTGATATTAATATCTAATTAATTCCATGTACAGGATGTATTCCGTAAGCAAATCTGGATATAGATCACGATAAAGATGTCGGTGATCTTTGACAGCCATTGAGAAGTTAAAGCAATGAATTATTATACCCCTATTAGGGCCCGACGTGACTAATTAGTTCACCTGAAGAATATGTTTAAGGTTCCCAGCAAAAACGGTTGGCAAAAAAATCTGTACAAAATCGCGCATCGAATTGCACCGCTTAGGGTTCAGCCTGTAACACTAAAAAAGTCTGTTACTTATATTACACGTAAAAATTATAATTTGATTTTGAAATTTATTATTTTTAAGAAGAAATTAATTTGTATATATATTTTTTGGGTTTTACACTCACTATCAAAATTAAAAACAATGATATTTTAAAATTTTTGCCTGTTTATCGATTTGTCTGTGCGTTTGTTCACGCGAATTTGTTCGGAAAGTTCCAAAAATGTACTTTAGCACTTTTTTGGAACTTCCCGAACTTACATTCCTTAACTTAACTTAACATTTAGTGTTTGTTTTATTTCAATCGGGTCATAATTAAAAAAGTTATCTCGATATAAAGAATTGCATGCGACAATATTACTACAAAAAGAGTATTTTATTCAATTAGCTGAAACTTTTTTTTGAAACTAGCAATATTTCATATTGTCTTTAAAATGATAATGTTATTACGTCACGAAAGGGATTCAGATGAGAAAATAAATAATTGTGAAATACAAGCGGGCGAAGCCGCGGGTTGCTAGTAATATAATTCTGGTTAAGTCCATACAAAATCCAATTTACCTTAAATATTAATAAAATATATATTCATACGGTACAAAATTTTTAGGACAGGCGTATCATTACAAGAAGGAAAGATCTTCAAGAGATCATTGCCGCTTTTTATACCATTATGTTTCATCTGAAAAACGAACAATTTAAATACAATCATTAAAATTGATTTAAGAGAATATGAATTTTATGTATTTTTAACGATTGTATCGAAAACACATTTCCATGTGATTGTTTTATAAGTACCACAATTATTCTATATTTATCCGCGAAACCCTAAAACCTTTTTGTTCTCGTAATAACTGGCCGTCTGTAGGTCAGTCAGCCGGGCGTGGGCCTACCTGCTCATTTAAAACAATTTGCGTATTTTTTTTTTCGATGTTCAGATTAGATGCGAGCGAACGACGGTCTGCCCATTAACTTGTGTCCAGGCGGTGACGTTGAGGGCATGCGCTTGCTTGCACTTTTAAAAATTACACACACGTTTTAAAAATATGATTTTTTATTTAATGCTGGAATCTAAATATATTATGCGTATTTAAGTCGAGAAATTATCAGCTTCACGCTGTATCCCGCACACAGCAGGGTAGGCAGAGGGAACCTAGTGTTAATACACTCCGTTCTCCACTTTATGCCGAATTCTGAAGGCATTGCGTGTTGAGTGGGAGAACTCAACGCCGCGGTTAGCCTCGACACCAGAGCGAAGAAATGGAAATGAAGGAAATATAAATTTAAGTAAATATTTTATCTCCTCGAGTGGGAATCGAACCCACAACCAGTCGATTTTACAGACACACTTCGTGCCGCTGCGCCACGACTGGCCTCAAGAGAGGAGGAAAGATATATTTTATATATATTCAATTTCCCACTTTGATAGATGAAGGGCCTCAATGAGTTCCTTCAAAGAAAAACGGCCTTATGCGCGAAAAAACATTTGAAAAGTAGTTTAAGTTTTTGTAGTAGGTATTTTGTTTCTGTTGAATCGTAAATTATGAATCGGACAATAATGTATTGGACTCATGTTGGACTAGAGACTGACTGTTTAATTATAACCATTTGATGTATTGTTTCCCAGCCCTCGAGATTATAAATGTCTCTGGATAATTATTTACGGCTTTGACTGTATATGGTATGTTTGTGTGCATGTAAGATTTACTTGTACTATTTAAATCTTACATAGAGTCTTAAATCTTATATAGTTGTTGGACTTGCATCTCTCATAAACAACAAAACTTGTTTTATTCCAGAAGGAAATATGTGAATGTGATTTGAACATATATATTTGATATAAATACTTTTTGGGCGGAAAGTAGTTGTACATTAGGTTCCCTCCGCCTATCTTGTTGTGTGCGGGATACAGCGTGAAGCTGACAAAAAAAGTGAAAATGATTTTATAATATACACAACATACAGTATTGTATAGTAAAAATATACTTTAACACACATACGAGTATGTTATAACTTAAAAAGAATAAAGATTTTTACATTATTATTTAAGTGACTTAAAAGAAAAACAATAAGATACCTTAACCTTGCAGTTTTTTATAATATAACAACAAGTGACACTATAATTTTGCATATCAATCAATATCATCGAAAATTAGATTTATCACGTTAAATAAATCAGTAAGTAGAGCCAAGTCAAACGTTCGGTAATCTGCCCCACCGTACAACTGACTGACTTACCTTGATATAGTACGGGTAACAATGCTTGGCAACTAAGAAATCAGCACTCATATCACGAGACCTTAATGTCTTCGATAGCATCTCGAGTGAAGGGAGTGACTTATGTTTACATCGTTTGATGCCTAATCTGTACCTACGGAAATTACGTTCTTAAACTTTTAATGTTTGTTACAATCGTAAAAAGACAGTGTTGAAATTTATGAACATCTCGGTGGTTTCGCATACTTTAACTTTCAAATGTTTAATAATACGTTTTTTGCTCAAAACGTTACAAGATCGGAAAGATGAAAAACATAAAAATATTATATTATTTTGTTCATGAGATTTAAATGAATATTTTTGAACGTACGTAATAATTTTAGATGCCTACGTGAACTTGTAATTATTTTTAGTATGTTAATTCTTACATTAAATATCTGTTTCAAAAATCGGCTTCACGCTTTATTCTGCACACACCAGGGTAATCGGAGGGAACCTTGTGTTAAGACACTTCGTTCCCCACTTTCCGCCGAATTTTTGAGGCATAGCGTGTTGAGTGTATGAGAGTGACATCATATAAATAATAATTATTAAGTTGAGGCCAGTCGTGGCGCAGCGGCACGAAGTGTGCCTGTAAAACCGACTGGTTGTGGGTTCGATCCCCATTCGAAGAGGTGAAATATTTACTTAAATTTATATTTCCATTTCTTCGCTCTGGTGTCGAGGCTAGGCGCGGCGTTGAGTTCTGCCACTCAACACGCAATGCCTCCAGAATTCGGCAGAAAGTGGGGAACGGAGTGTCTTAACACTAGGTTCCCACTGCCTACCTGTTTTTTTTTTAATAATTATTAAATATTAAACTCACTTATAGAAACCTGTTGAAATGAAACCGCCATCATTTTCTCTTGAACCACTATAGCGTCGGAGGCAATTTAGTCATTTGTCGCATGTCCGCCGTAAGGGCTGCCATTATTGCAATCGGACGTATCGTCTCCATCTATCACGATCGATACGTGTATGTAATTATGATGAATTATAGACCTGGAGGTAGCTGGTGAATAAGGATACCTTAATCATTTAAAATTATTAAAGTTACTAAATCATAATATTTAGAAGTCTTTTTGTAGTTTAAAAATTTTAACGTCAGCTTTGTTTAGATTGTTGTGGTGCAGGGGTATAAAGGTATGATTGTAACGCGGTTGTAAGTTCGATCCCCACTCGAACGAATGGTTTATTATTTATCAATATTTTCATTTCTTCGCTTGGGCACCTCCGTCGGGCCTTTGTCTTGGTGCCCATTTTCCTCGAAAAATTTGGCACAAAGTGGCAAACGCAGTGAAGTACAAACATTAAGTTCCCTCTACCTACCAGTGTATGCAGCGTGAAGCTGTTTTAAGATTTTTTTCCTTTATTTAGACGTGCATTAAGAGATTTATAATTGGATAGAGATATTTCATGCTCAATTTATATTTTGATGAGATTCTCCCAGTCGCAAAAAGTAGTGTCTGGGGGCAGATGTTAGGCATAATTCATTACGATTCGACGACCTGAGAGCAATATACCATATATTGTTCACAAAGTCAGACGTGCAAGCGAGGCGTATGTTTATTTAATGGTCCTAACTCTCTGTTTTATCTTTAGAATTATCAACCCTACGTATACCGCGAGCAACATTGTAATAAGGCACGATTCACACATCATGTTTCATCGACCAATGAGGCACGGCCACAGATCGCGGCCGTATTGTATGTCATTAAGGAAGCCACGGCCACCCATCATGGGTTCGATTCCCCTATTTTTTTAGCCTTAAGGTCTCAAGTCCCACTCGTGTACGGGGAAGTAGGTACCGTTGCCCGTTGTACCCTCGCGCTGATTATAGGTAATTTATGCTAGAGATTAGATGACGGAGATTTGATCGGAGACACATGCGTTTTTACCCTTGCGGTTGCCGTCAGATCGTATTCTTCGTTGATGATAAAAACTCGTTGTAAGTTAAGTAAGGGAGATAATGCCTGTCCATTCTATTAGATATTCAATTTATACGCCGCTAAAAGATTTATTACTTATCGATCCCCAAGTGGAATTCGACTCAAGTTACGTCTGATATATATTTTTTATGGAAACAAATGAAAGTTTTATATTTACATTAATATTTTATAAATTATAATAATCTTAATATCAGCTTCACGCTGTATCCCGCACACAGCAAGGTAGGCAGGAAGGAACCTAGTGTTAAGACATTCCGTTCCCCGCTTTCTGCTGAATTCTGGAGGCATTGCGTGTTGAGTGGCAGAACTCAACGCCGCGCTTAACCTCGACACCAGAGCGAAGAACTAGAAATATAAATTTAAGTAAATATTTCATCTCCTCGAGTGGGGATCGAAGCTACAACCAGTCGGTTTTACAGTCACACTTCGTGCTGCTGCGCCACGACTTACTCTTTATTATCGTTATATAAATTATCGTTATATAAAATTAACTTAATTCTTCTTGCTGCATTTCTCTAAGCGTAAAACCAAATATTACTAAATTGTAATTTAGTAATTGTGTTTTGTAATTAAATGAAACATTGAAAAATAACCTTTCAGTCGATAACTCATTGTTTTTTCTATTGATTTTCAGCTGTCTCTTTATTTCAAATTTAATATCACATTGTGTACTATAACACGACATATTCGAATACTTAGTAGTAAATTCAAGCGTTGATTATCATCTACCTGAAAACAAGCAATCTTTAGTCGGAGGCCAGTCGTGGCGCAGCGGCACGAAGTGTGACCGTAAAATCGACTGGTTGTGGGTTCGATCCCCACTCGAAGAGATGAAATATTTACTTAAATTTATATTTCCATTTCTTCGCTCTGGTGTCGAGGCTAAGCGCGGCGTTGAGTTCTGCCACTTAACATGCAATACCTCCAGAATTCGGCAGAAAGTGGGGAACGGAGTGTCTTAACACTAGGTTCCCTCTGCGTACCCTGCTGTGTGCGGGGTACAGCGTGAAGCTGATTTTTTTTTTAGTAAGCCTCGCCTGTCTGCTATTTTATTATTTTTTTTTACTTAATAATGACTCGCATTATCACTCCCATTATCGGAGCCGGTATGACGGTTTCAGAATAAAAGTAAGTTGCAAATGGCTAAATCTTTTTCTGATAAAAAATAAAAGCTAAAACTACAAGGCAAAAAATGTGAATTATTATTTTGTTTTATTTTACATTCACGTACAAAATAAGACGCAAAATTACACATTTTATATAATTTGATATATCAACAGATTTAGTAATAGAATAAATTTTATAATATTTGCTTGTAGATATCATATATTGTAATAGTACTTTGGGTATGATGTAGTAAATGAATTAAAAAAATAAAAATAATATGCATGGCAATACACATAAATAGCATAGTTAATTATGTATAATACAATCCACGTTTTTTTTATTCAGCTAGTCTAGAGTAGTTCATATATGGACGTCCCGAATGTCGCAACCGTCATTTTATATATAGAGTATCAAGCTATTAAGTACTACGGCGGTACTAATAAATATAATGCACTGAAAGAAATCAAATTTCTTATGAAGGCAAAATATATGTAGGGACGACACAGTGAACTTTTACCAATATTATAATATTGAATGTTGCTTGACGTCGCTGAGACTGACGTGATGGGCTTATGCGAATTATTATAGCGACATTAACTAAGTAAGTCGTGACTGATGGCGTCTCGCATTGCGCTTTCTTTCTTTTATTATAACTAACACGCAGTTATAGTGTATATGAAGATAGGACGCTCTCTTGGCTTTTCTTCGGAAGAGCTTCGAGTTATGATAAAGTAATATAATTTAGCTTCAGTTATTTAAATAAACTTCTGATGGAAAATAAATATATTATTAGAATGATACCTTTGGTGGCATTATTTAAAACGCATATGTTGCAAATATAACTTTCATAACACTGGTAACTCAGAATCTGTAAAAGATTCTGGGTTACTCACGATTACAACGATAAAAGATTCCAACCACTACAGACATCTCGAGCCAAAACATTATTCATTAAATCAAATTTTAGAAGGTGTTCGGGGAATCAGTTACCATATCATGTGTATATTTCAGTCCTTTTAATATTTTTTATAAGACATCGATAAAGATTTAAGATATGTTGAAAAATTTGAAATAAAAAATAAAAAAATAAAGTAATCTTGTAAAGTACAAAATCTTATATTTAATTTGATCGTCGTTAAAATACATTACGTAAAAATCTTGACCTTCTTTAAAGTACTCGTTAATTAATATATTATTTGTCAATCAAGTAAAAAAAAATACCAAAAGTACAATTTTTGGCCTAATTTTTTTTTCCACATACATATTAAAACTAAGTTATGATTTAAAAAAAAAATAAATATCAACTTCAAATATGGTTTAAACACAGTTACTTGTGTAATATTATACGTATGCTCTTATCTCGGCACTGTCGCCTCGGTCAGCATTCCGAACAATAGTGAGTGTTGTGTCAACACGCGCACCGCCTCTTTACCTTGTGTGGACACTGAAATGAACTCGTATGACAACATTATGCTAAATTGAGAGATGCACAAACTAAAGTGTAAATTAGTGCCATTTTAATTCTGTTTTTTTTTTTAATTTAGCTTCACGTTGTATCCCGCATATGGTTGGGAGACTAGTGCTAAGACACTACATTCTCCAATTTACGAAGTATTCTGGAGGCATTGTGTGCAGAGTTGCGGAATTCAAAGCCGCGCTTTGCCTCGACACCAGAGCGAAGAAATATTTAATATTTCATATCCTTGAGTGGGAGTCGAATTCACAACCTGTCGCGTTTAAAGTCTCACGTTTGAGCCGCTGCACCACTGGTCTTATAAGAAAACAATACATTGAAAAAAAAAGCCTTTTACATATTGATCGATAAACTTTTCCATAACGGTTAACTCTAAAACAATAGAAACATATCCGCAGCCGACGACAGCTCGCCGCGCGCACTATGATTTACTAGATTTCAATGCAATAAGTTCTATTCAGGTGTAACGGGTCGTTACCACCGACGTCAGTTATATTTCAAAAGAAATACTACATAAGTGCAATTCACCCCATAAGTGATTTTAAATCAATGGATTCGGCTCCCTTCAATTTTTTATGTGCGTAGATAGAAAAGGAAAAGTTTAAAGGAAGTGTGTGCGTTTAACTCCAGTTCTGCATAATTAGCTGTTGACAATGCGTATAAGTGGATAACAAACACCGTCGGCGCACTCGGCCCCGCTCGAAACATGCTTCAACGGTGAATGGGGTCGATCCACCGTCGTTCGCGAGTCGCGCACGTCGAACGCCGTTTGTCGTGCTATGTTTTTTTTTTTCACTTCCGTACACGCTGTATCCCGCGTAAGTATAGCGGGGTGGGTAAAGGGTTAGTGTTGAGACACTCCGTTTCTCACTTTTTGCCAGAGGAGGCATTGCGTGTAGTAAGGGCGGCACTCAACACCGCGTTCTGCCTTGCTATCAAAGAGCGAAGAAATGAAAATATTAATAAATAACAATTCATTTCCCCGAGTCGGGTCGGACCCGCAACTGTCGCGTTGACAGTCACATCCTTGTGCTCCTGCGCCACGACGATTTGCGTACAATGTTGCTTAAAACGATGTAGCCTTTATAAAAAAATAAGCGAGTCTGCTCGCTTGCTCAAATGATTTCTTTAAAATTGCCGTTTGCCCAATGTCTGACGACAATAAACTTTATTTCGGGACCTTAGCAATGTGAAGTCTTAAAATATCCCTTTTTATTTTTTACCGAAGTTGTTGTTTAACCGGTTGAAAAGGCATAAAATGAAAGATTTAAAAAAAAATGTAAATGTTTACATCAATCTACTGCTACAGCTTTAGTATTAACCACGCGAGCTAATGCAAAAATAATGACTTATTATGCGTGGACGACTTAAATTTAGCTTTAGATTTTTTTAGCGTCACGATGTATCCCGCCAACAACAGGGTAGGCAGAGGGAACCTAGTGTTGAGACCCTTCGTTTTCTATTTTCCGTTGAATTCTGGAGGCATTGCCGCCACTCAACACGAGTGGCAGAACTCAACGCCGCGCTTTGTCTCGACACCAGAGCGAAAAATATTAAAATATTTCATTTCCTTAAGCGGGAATCGAACCCGCAAACTGTCGATTTTACAGTCACACTTTGTGCCCCTGGGCCACGGCCTATGGGCCTATCATATCCATACGTTTCAGCGAATTTATATTACCAATACGTTTTTACATTGTATGTTTCTTGAACAAATACATGTCGATTTGAAAATACGTATTATATTACAATACATACAATAATTATAAACGAAGGATAATTGTAGAATTACATGCTATTCACAGAGGGTCGTGAACTACATTACAGTTTTGCAACTATATAATATGCACTATAGTTTATAATTTATTTTAAAGAGAAATAAGTACTGTTGTTGCTTTGTTTCTGCTGTTTTTACATTGTTAAAGATATTATGCCAAGATGGTCCGGGTCCATCAGAGAAAAAAAAATAACGCTGTATCCCACATACAGCAGAAAGGCAGAAGGAACCAAGTATTAAGACACTTCATTTTTCGCAAAATTTTTCGAGGCTTTGCGTGTTGAGTGGCGGAACTTAACGTCGGGCGTTTGCCCTCGAGTAGGCACCGAAAACCACAACTGTTACGTTGCAGTATCACTCTTGTGCCTCTACGCCACGACGGCCATAAATTTTAGCCCTGAAAATAAAAAAATAAAACCTTTATACAAACAAAGGAGATGGAAACTTTTGCCCAAATGTAAAGAGTTGAGATATGGTCTAAAACAAGGGTAATTTTTTTCAATTTTAGAATACCAAAAATCAGATCAACTAACAATTTGGAAGCGGAGATAAATGAGAAAAGTAGTTTTAGTATATTATCGTATATTTAATCGATGCTTAATCGTATCGTATACTTAATCGATGTAAATAATCGATTACAGTACTACGAAAATAAAATATTTGTTAATTTTAATGAAGTCTAAGTAAAGTATTTTAACGTACTTATTAGTGCATATAATTACAGTATAAATAAATAAAATATCAAATAATTACGGAAAACACAAAAAGAAATCGATTTTAATCGATTAAAACCAATCATATTTAAAATGATTGATGTGACAGATGATTGACATTGACATTTTGTATAATGATTTTTGCATTTTTCGTTCGTTTCGATACGATTTGAGTGCGTTTCCGTTTGTTTGTATTTTCAACGGCTATTATTTTTTTTTCCAAGTAATCACCTATTGTTCAGAGGGTTACCATGTTGTAAACCTAACCTATCTTTTACCATATCTCTAATAACTCAGCTCTCATATTGCCAAAACTAACAGAATTTTCAAGAAGGGAATGATGTACCTGAATCTATTAAATCATACTATTTTCATCTCTATACATTCGGGGCTCAAAATGTATGCAATAGTTTCAGTCTCCTTTGTTCAAAGCTGAAGTGCAAGTCCTACCAAAAAATATCTCTATTTATCTCTATCTATTTCATTTGCGATTTTCAACGCCTTAAGGTTGCCTGGAAGAAATCGCTATTTCAGCGATAAGATCGCCTATTGTACGTGTTCTTATATTTGTATTCTCTTATTTCCTTTTTTGGGTGTACAATTAAGAGTTTATTATTATTATAATATTATTATCTCTAGATATACCCATGATTATACTAAACTAATTTAGTTCAATTTGTCCAACAAACGGGTATTTCGTAAGTCACGCCCGCGGCGTCAGAGCCGTCACGTCAAACTTTACCTACACAAAGCCGACTGTGTACATTAGCGAAACAATGTTGCAATGACGAATGGGCGGTATAAATGCATACAGAATTTAGGTACGAACGTTTTTCCTTGTAGCCTCTTTTCTAAGTTTGCGTTTCCCTGCTAATAATATCAACTATTTTCTTTGTTATGTAGACTTTACTATTATAGGTATATTATTTACATTTCAAAAAAATATATAAAAATAACTTGTAAGGTACAAAAATAGAATGACTTACAAGAAATAATCTGAATGACATATTATCGTTGAAAGCAAGAAAAATAACACCAACGCAATACTCCAAGGCGCTTTTTAGTAAATTGTTATTTGACAATATGAAAAATGACAAATAAATTTTGGTGAATAAATAAAATAATTTTACTGGAAATATATATATATATATATATATATATATATATGTATGTATGTATATATATATATATATATGTATGTATATATATNATTCTGATCATTTTTTCATGATCACTATTTATACAGATGCTATCACTGATATTTTTATATATATATATATATATATATATATATATATATATATATATATGATAAAAATCAGCTTCACGCTGTATCTGCTGCTTACACAGCAGGGTAAGCAGAAGGAACCTAGTGTTAAGACACTCCGTTCCCCACTTTCTGCCGAATTCTGGAGCCATTGCGTGTTGAGGGGCAGAACTCAACACCGCGCTTTGCCTCGACACCAGAGCGAAGAAATGGAAATATAAATGTAAGTAAATATTTCATCTCCTCGAGTGAGGATCGAACCCACAACCAGTCGGTTTTACAGTCACACTTTGTGCCGCTGCACCACGACTGGCCTCAATATATCATGAACGGAATATATGATGAGATGCCAGTCGTGTCATAAGCGAACAAGTGTACAACTGTAAACGCGATAGGTTGTGGGTTCGATTCCCACTCGAGGAAATCAAATGTTTTCATTTTCATTTCCTCGCTATCATAATGAGGCAAAGCGCGGCGCCGACCACTCAAAGCCTTCAAAATTCGGCAGAAATTGAAATATAAAATTTTTCATTCCCCCTAGTGGGAATCGGATCCACAACCGCTAAGTCACACGTTTGTGCTGCTGTGCCACGATGGTATCAAATTGCAACGATATGAATTATTTAAATGAAAATACCACATCTCGAGAAGTACAATAAACTTAAAGAAATGCAAATCACCAGCCAGGATATTCACCAGCCACAGTTATGGCTGACCGAGTTGTATATCGTTGGGTCTCACTTATAATTGCAAACCACCCTTGTTACCATGTGTAGAAGTGTCCGCTTATTCGTTCAATTTATTTCTTCGAGTGTGAGTTTAAATTCATTTTGTTTTTACGCGATGTTATAGCGTAAAAATGTTATTATTTTGAAATATACTAAGGAAATAACTAAAACATTAATGTGAAATAGTTATTTTTGTTATTGTTTAGGGTTCCTTACCTCAAAAAGTAAAAAACAGCACCCTAAAAGGATCACTTTGTCGTTCGTCTGTACGCCTGTCAAGACCATGTATCTCGAGATCACATGAACCTAAAATTAATGTAATATATTTCGCTTGAAGCACAGAAAAATCTAAATTCTAAGTCAATTCAATTAAAAGATACGAGAATTTGTGCATCGATTTTGCAGCATTTTTTATGAAGTTTACCGCATAATCAAAACCTATAGGGTACTTCCCGTTGACCTAAAATTATGAAATTTATCACGAAAGGAGTACTTACAATCCAAATAAAGTAAAAAATCTGAAAAGTGAATATTTATAGGTATCTATTTCAGAAAAAAATCATTACAATCTTATATTTGTAGACATTTCATACATAATCTACCTTTGGATCAGGCCAATTGGTTTTCATTGATAATAATATAATGGACATGATAACATATCAATTTTTTTTTAACAAAAATTGACGCAAAAGTGCGGCGAAAATGTGTGTTTCTTCATTTCTGAAAGTGACCTAGTATCAAAGTAACGTAAATATTTTTACTTTTTTTTTTTAAAGTAATTTCTAACAAATTAAGTTATGACGAAAGAAAATAGAAATTATATAGAAGTGGTTCCCAATCTATTCCTGATCAGGGACCACTTTTGTAGAATTCTTGTTAGCAGGGACCACTTTGTAGGTATAATAAAAATAAATTAATAATTAAACAAAAATTTTAATTTCGAAGTTAAAAGTTTAAAAGAAATCTGACATTTTGTATGATGGGGTGTGTTAATTTTTAAGTAAATATTAAATTTAAATGTCAAAATATTTTATGTTTTATTGAGGAAACAACTTAACTGTAGGCAAACTTTGCTCAAACACCAAAATTTTTAATCATTTGCGGACCATATTTTAGCTGCTGTGGACCACTACTGGTCCACGGACCACTGGATAGGAACCGATATTGTATAGGATCCGAATCTCTTGAAAATCATTAAAACTATATTATGAAAGAGCTAGTGTTTTTGTCGAATTAATCACATGAATTTGAACTCAAATATCGTCATAAATGTTAAATTCATAGTAAACGATCAATGTATGAATGAAAAAAAAAAATTCTGTATAGTGTAATTTTACGATCACACTTTTTACATACCGCCTACTCAATTAGCATCAGCCGTGTTTAAGAACCAGTCTCATAATGCTATGTACTGCCGTATTCAATTACCGGCACATATTATATAGCGTTTATTTTATGCCTTCCCGCAGAGATTTTCATATAAACTCTATAATCGCCAAATAAAAAAAAATATTGTGACATTTCAGAAAATTCCGTTTCTATTTTTTTTTCTTATGTAAAGTAAAATGTAATCAAAGAGGGTACCATGAGTAAGAGGGTAGCGGGAGACCGTATATTGGTTCAGCATTCACATCAGTTCACATAGCTATCATCATCATCAGCATGTCTTGGTTCACAGCTGGATAAAAGGCATCTTCAATGTTTATTAATATAATTCTTTTTAACTATAGCTAGTATATAGTTAGAGAAAAAAAACATAATTTAGTTTTACTTCTAAGTAACCACACATAGTCTTCAATTCAAGTTCAGCTTCACTTGCGAGCACCAGCATCCAGTCTGGACAGTTATGACTAGTGTACGTAAACATTTAAATTGAAAGTTTACGACTGTCATTATCCATATAATATTCGCGCAGGGTGTTCAAATATGGCCATATTGTGGTAGAATGGACATGGACCCACAGCCAATCGTCGAATTTATCTAATTTTTATTGATTTCTTTTTTAAACGTACTCAAGATCGAAGTGATAAAACGCCTACTTTATTAATTCTAAAAGTCATCGTAAAAATCGAAATGAGTGTGATTGGCGATTGACAACCAGACTGCGTGAGAGACGTGTTCAGTGATATTTAGCTTGGCCAGTTTATTTGTTTGTTTGGGTCAAATTTAGTAATTGGAATTTTACCCCCTTTTTGACACCAGATCGATCTGATATTTGGTACCCGCTCTTAATATTGATGACAATACAATGAAAAAAAAATATGCCTGTAAATCCAAAATGGCCGCCGATACAAAATGGCGGATTACATATTACTTCACAACAACCTCTTTATGGGTATCAAATGAAAGGGCTTTATTGGTAGAATAGAGCTCACTATAAAAAAATAAAATTCAAGATGGCCGCCGCGACAAAATGGCGGATTACATATTTTACTCAACTACCTCAATATAGGTGTTTAATGAAAGGGCTTGATTAGTAGAAAAGAGCCCATTCTGAAAAAAAAATATAATAAATAAAAAAATATTTTTATGTTAAACGGTTTTATTACAATAAAAATAATGTAGGTAATGTATAAAAAATAATTCGGTAAGTCCTACCTACCAGATCGCACCAATCTCCTCATCAATCTGGGGTATTGGTCAGACAAATAATAAAATCGTTGGGCGTTGCCTATCTAGGGTTAATATATGATAGTTTCACGCGCCCAACGATTTTTTTTACATTTATATTGGTGTATGAATTTGGCTAAGTTTATTTGAGTCGTTCCGATATGTATTTCTCCTAAAAATACTCGTGTGCTACTTATCTTACTACATGTACACAGTACCTACTAAAACTATATTTGGCTTTGTAAAATATTTTCTATTAAAGCCTTAAAAACGTGGTTATATGGCCTATTATGAAAACTGTTGTGCTAGCACTGTTCTTTATAGTAATATGCATCAATTTTAGGAATTAATGTTTCTGGGCTTAAGTTTGTTGTTCGTATTTATTAGTTCTAGTTCGTATGAATAGCGACACTCTCTCGGATTTCCCCGCTTGAACATAATTGGTGCAAGCGGGCGAAGCCGCAAGGGGGTAATTAATTTACTAATCTGTATTACTTTCGTTTTCTATTAATAATATAATTTTAAAAACAATATCTATATCATTATTGGAAAGTAAAAGTCCAGCTAATACAATAAAACAGTCATCTTTAGAGTTTTTGTTAAATATATCTTTTTAAATTGGTATATATATATATATTTTTTTATTTATAAACCGATTGAAAAAACTAGCTCAAAATATAAAGAGATGCTTGGAAAAATACAATAGTGAAAACTGTAAATCAGTTAAGCCGTTTCTGACAGGGTGAATTTTTGCCTGAGACAAAAATAAAAAAAACATTGTTTTTCATTGCATTACGTTGTTAAATCCCAAATATAGTATTTTTTTCTTATATGTCTACCATGTATAGACACCGATTCCTAATACAACAATACAACTCCGTTACATTTTGATTATAAGTAAGATTGAATGTCTTTATTTTATGAAAAATTAAGATCGTTTTTTACATTTTTTTTACTTAAAATATAAAAAAAGAAATAGTTTTCGTAACGAAACTTGACCCCAACATCAAAACAGTACGCCTATACGCAATTTACATGCAAATAAATACATTCACACGGCAAGCCAAGTTAAATATCACCACTGGTATGTATGTACTTTTGCAATAAAATTTTAAACCTCGCTTCGTATTTTAATATTTTAAAGTAAATGAAATAAAAGAGGAAAGCACTTTTCACAATCGCCATCATCGCAATCAAAGCATGCACTTGCATGTCGGTCATTCGATAAGAACATTTGTGTGCGCCTCGCGACCGCTCACTCGTAAACCGACTTAAATGTGCCCCGCAATTCGTATGCAGATGTGGAGACACCACGCGAGCCAAGTTCTAGCTTTTGTAATATGGTTTATAAATTTATTTTTTTATTATTGTGTTTCATTTTAAATATTATTGTGGCGCTAAGGCACAAAGGTGCGACTGTAAGGGGACGGTTTGGATTCGCCAAACCGAATCGTTGAGTTCCGCCACTCAACACGTAGTGTTTCGAAAAATTCGACGGATAATGGGGAACATTAGGTTCCCTCTGCCTACCTTCTTATAGGCGCGATGCAGCGTAAAGTTGATTCTTTCTTTACTCTTATAATAAATGTTTTCATCACGCCCTACAATATCTTCTACTTACTTGTGAGGCACTAATTTCTAGATGTGGAATCTCTCGCCACAATTAGACAAATTGTAAAAAACTACAAAAACGTTTATTATAATAAATCCTATAAATCCTACTAATATCATTCATAAATGTGGAAGTTTGTTCCATTTTCACGCAAAGACTACTGAACAGATTTATATAAAACTTTTCAGTGTTATAGCTTATCCATCAGAATAACACATATACTACAACTGATATATATTTTTTTATAATTCGCCTATAATATAACCATTACTTTAAGCGGGCGAAGCTGTCATTACTATACATAGGCTCGTATTTATCTTCGAGTTTCACTACTTCTGCCTATAATCACTTAAAACTTGAAAACACGCCTTCAATTAGATCTTTATTAATTTTGATTCCATAGAATTTATTGTCAGTGGCCAATTCAACTTTATTATATAAATAAGTTATAATTATACTAGTGGGCGCGCGCAGCTTCGCCCGCGTATTTACACCCTTAGGGATGAATTAAAAAAAAAACCAAGAAACACGTGTTCAATAAAATATTTTTAAGAGTCTGAATTTCAAATTTTATAAAAATCGGTGCCGATTTAATTTTTTTTCCATACAAACTTTCAACCCCTATTTCATCCCTTTAAGGTTAAAATTTTTCAAAATCCCTTCTTAGTGGATGTCCAGATTATGAAAATAAGCATCTGTCCAATTTTCACGTTTCTATGCACACTGGTTACGGTGCGTACGTCTTACCTCCGTCAGTCAGTTACATGTCCTTTTATATATATAGATGTACGTCAAAGAAACTACAGTACAAACTTACGTATTTAGTATCTAATATTCTATCTAACTTACTGCTGTCTGTCTTTGCATCGAAATAAGCTGTATTATTTAATCAACGCATCGTAATCCTATAAGGACCATAAGGATATCATTTTATTGTTATAGTGCGAGTTACTTTATGAATCCTCAAACAGGTGGTTTAACTTGCTTTGTTTATTGAAAGTAGATTATTTTATTGTATTGTATTGTATTATTTTTGTATTTATATTATGTTCGACTCGAATATCATTTGCAACTACTGCTCAGTGTAAAAGGTTTGATAAATATTGTGTTTTATGTTTTTTTTTATAATATATTTTATTTTTAACTCAACACTACTACGTTTTTTTAGCTTTTCAAAGTAACGTTTTCTCAGGTTTTTAAACATTATCAGTTTTGATTTTTAATTTTGGTTTCTATCTATTACTATGAATAGACTTATAATTAGGTATTTAATTTATGAGTCCAGATATTTGGATTGGCATTTTCTACATATTTAACATTACTTTATATTACCTTAGTACCTTTTACAATAATACTATTTTCATATGTTTTATTTATAGTTTTTTTTATTTTTATGCTTTGATGCTTTTTAAGTGTCAGTCAGTCAGATGATTGAGAGTTTGAGAGATGTGGAAGGTATAACTGAGACGGTCATAACCTCCATAATTAGAGAATATGACCATTCCATGTCTATGATACAAGATGTGCTTATGTGGATAGTATCTTTACTGTTAAGCTTCAATAGCATTTAGGTAAAAAAAAAATCAGCTTTACGCTGTATCCCGCACACAGCAGGGTAGGCAGAAGTAACCTAGTGCTAAGACACTCCTTTCCCCACTTTCTGCCGAATTCTGGAGGCATTGCGTGTTGAGTGTCAGAACTTAATGCCGCGCTTAACCTCGACACCAGAGCGAAGAAATGGAAATATAAATTTAAGTAAATATTTCATCTCTTCGAGTGGGGATCGAACCCACAACCAGTCAGTTTTACATTCACACTTCGTGGCGCTGCGCCACGACTGGCCTCTAGGTAAAATTTATCCTAAATTTGACAATTTGAAAACATATTGAGGTCAGGGGTTACTATTCACTACCGTTGTCTGTTTGTTCTTTTGTATAACTTTAAAAGCTCTCATTTCACAATGGCGATTTTTCCCTTTAAAATATTTCTTTATTCTAAGAAGCACTTACCTTATTTCCGAGACGGTGATTATTCATTAAAGTGACTCCGGGTATTTCGGTCACGAGATTGTATTGTAATTTCTGTAATAATTATTATATTTACGTCCGCCGCTACTTGTGGTAGTCTGTTAATTGTCAGATATGTTTCTGTGGAATTTCGACTAAAATACCACTCCTCGTTGTCTAGACGTATCTTCTTGTACAATTGTATTAAAAGCTCGGGGAATTTTAATGTTTACTTTTGTTAAAAGGTATTTTTGAAATATAGCTAAGTGAACTGTATATGGACTGATATGTGCTAGTTTTTTTTTTAATAATGAAATCCAACAATGTAATTTTTTTATAAAGTCTATTCTGTTCTAAAAGCTATTTATTCTGCGTGGAGACATCAAATTGTTATTTTTTCTTATGTCTTAACTTAACTTAGCTTCACGCTTTATCCCTAGCGGGGTATTCAGAGAGAACGGAATTCCGTTCCCCGCTAATTTTGGAGGCATTGCGTGTTAAGTGGCAGAACTCAACGTCGCGCTTTGCCTCGAAACCAGAGCGAAGAAATGGAAATATAAATTTAAGTAAATATTATGAAATATTTACTTAAATTTATATTTCGATCCCCACTCCTCGAGTGGGGATCGAACCCTCTACCAGTCGGTTTTACAGTCACACCTCGTGCCGCTGCGCTACAACTGGCCTCAAATATAAAGTCTATTCTGGTCTAAAAGCTATTTATTCTGCGTTGAGACATCAAACTGTTTATTTTTCTCATGTTTCATATACAAAAATATGGCCCATATTGCTTATCCTTCCAGCAATCGTTAGTACGTTGTTTGTTAAAGTCCATGTACCCACATTGACACGTCACTTAACCGTCGCACATTTGATTTATGCGCTGTACTTGCCATCTCGTCGGGACTATCTAGCGCATTAATCAAACTGCATTATGTGCATTCGTCATTATCCATGCTTCGAGTTCAGTATATGCATGCAACTTATTCATTTTATAAAAATCAGCTTCACGCTGTATCCCACACACAGCAGGGTAGGCAGAGGAAACCTAGTGTTAAGACACTCCGTTCCCCACTTTCTTCCGAATTTTGGAGGCATTGCGTGTTGAGTGGCAGAACTCAACGCCGCGCTTAACCTCGACACCAGAGCGAAGAAATGGAAATATAAATTTAAGTAAATATTTCATCTCCTCGAGTGGGGATCGAACCCACAACCAGTCGGTTTTACAGTCACACCTCGTGCCGCTGCGCCACAACTGGCCTCTGCATTTCATTTTATGCAAAATATTATTTCAAAAGAAACCTTTTTTACCGGCGGCGTGGTACTGTTGGTATATATGTGACGAATAATCGTCTGCTTAAATCCAACTCGAGTGAATATTTACATTTTTATTACATATGTCTCTCTGGGCTACTTTGATGGAATTCAGCAATGGTTTTTTGGTACATAAAATATTTTTAAATATGTTTAATGTTTAAGACCATGCTATTTACAATAATCCTTTAAAATGAGAGAGATCAACCTGTAGGAAACCGTTTTTTTTTTGTTATTTTGGCGAAATCTTAATTAACGCGATATATCTTAGCAAATATATGTATATGGACGTAAAAAACTTTAATTGGAAAAGTTGTTTTTAATAAGTCTCATCCTTAAAGCTAGTTCAACTTTAATTTGATTTTCAATATACCTACATTTTTTTGCTAAAATTAATTTTGGTCCCAATAATTTCTTAGAAATTAATTGCTAGAAAATCGTGTTATTAAAAATCAAAATAGTTGTGGTGTAAGAGCACCACAACTATTTTGATTTTTAATAACACGATTTTCTAGCAATTAATTTCTAAGAAATTATTGGGTTGTGAGTTCGATTCCCACTCGAGGATACTTATCCAAATTTATATGTCCATTTCTTTGCTCTGGTGTCGAGGCAAAGCGTTGAGTTCCGTCACTCAACACACAATCCCTCCAGAATTCGGCGGAAAATGGGGAGCGGAGTGTCCTAATTCTAGGTTCCCTCTGAGTACCAAGCTGCGTGCGGTATGCAGCGTGAAGCTGATTTTTTTTAAAATCTAAATATTAAACATAATCAAAACTGAGATAGGATTTTTACTTTACTTTGCGTATGTTCTCCCAAATAAAGATATCAAAATGAGTACATCAGCAATCAGAATTATCTAATTTATAAAGTGCACCGCGTTCTATCTGAGGCGTGTATCGTCGGACTCGCCTGTCGCGTCTCTAAACTACGTGGTCACAGAGTAGCTGGATATTAAATAATATCTGTTAAATACATTAATATCCTAGTATTTACTAATCGCCAGCTCAATTTAATAACGTGCTTAAAATACCTACAACAACAAAAACAACAACAATTCCGCCATTCAGAATTGGGCGGAAAGTGTGGAATACTAGGTTCCCATATTCCTTTTGACTAGCCTGCTGTGTATGGGATACAGCGTAAAGCTAATAAAATAATCCTGCTTCAGCAGTATTTTATATTTTTGATTTACTTGAATGCACCTTATAATGGTCGTTTCATCTGATTAGACAAATGGATCACTGGGTTCAATCACGCAACATTTATATTATTTTACTAGCTTTACTTTGTTAAAAAGAAACAATAATTAATAATAATTAGAGATGCACCGAATATTCGTTTGGTATTCGGTATGTATATATCATCTTTTTCAATATCGTCGTGCCGTATTCGGCCAATATCGTATTCGGCCGAATTATTCGGTTATGGTGCCGAATACATTCGGTTCGATTATTTTTATTTAATTATTATTATAAATTAAATGAGTCTCACTTAATGCTATGTCTATCTCCTTCGCATGAGCGGAGCGGTGCCAAACTGGACACACATATTCACCAGAGAGAGACCACGCAGAGAACGATGAGATATATATATACCGAATACCAAACGAATATTCGGCGCATCTCTAATAATTAAATCAAAATTAAATTAAATCAGCTTCACGCTGTATCCCGCACACAGCAGGGTAGGCAGAGGGAACCTAGTGTTAAGACACTCCGTTCCCCACTTTTTGCCGAATTCTGGAGGATTGCGTGTTGAGTGGCAGAACTCAACGCCGCGCTTAACCTCGACACCAGACCGAAGAAATGGCAATATAAATTTAAGTAAATATTTGATCTCCTCGAGCGGGGATCGAACCCACAACCAGTCGGGTTTACAGTCACACCTCGTGCCGCTGCGCCACGACTGGCCTCATAATAATATTATAATAGGCAATAATTATTATTAACAATAATAAATCTTTATTTTCTACTATTATATACTCTAGGGCACAGCAAAGCGACATGTGCATCACTGCGCTCGCGTCGCAGCCCGAGTCCAATTTTGTTTGTCTTAAATGCTATTATGACCATATCCAGACCTAAGAACACGCCGGCTTTTTTAAATTGTATCACTGTAGGTTGACTCCTCAGACCTGAAACATAACTCATATCTATATATAGCTTTGAACTCTCTCAGATATGGTCTTCACGAGACTAAGGTTCAGTTCAGTCGGCGCGTCATATAAATAACCAATGTTTAGGTATAATTTAGAGCGACCATCAAAATTAAGAGGTTCTCGTCAGATTTGGTTTTATTTTCTTTATATTTTTATATTTTATCATGCAAGATCATTTATGAGATGGGTTTTTGTTCATTTTGTGTCATATTATTCAATTTTATTCTATACCTTCTTGACGTTTCGAAATACTTTTGTTGTTTTGTTCATTTTATTAATACATTCCACTGCCAATCTACCTCTTTGATATAAATTTCCAGCATATTTTAGGTAGGTACTAAATATATTCAATCTAGAAGTAGAATAACATATTTTATACAAAAATTAAATTAGTCTCTCAACTTTCAAAAATAACTATTTAATATAAATAACACAAACCAGCGTAGTGCCGTGTATACTGTATATATTTTTAATACTCAGATCTAGACTAGCACCGTAAAAAATCCTTAGATATTGAATTATGACACAGCTTATTACTAGATTAAAAAAATCAATAATATTAAATCAGCTTCACGCTGTATCCCGCACACAGCAGGGTAGGCAGAGGGAACCTAGTGTTATGACACTCCCCATTTTCTGCTGAATTCTGGAGGCATTGCGTGTTGAGTGGCAGAACTCAACGCCGCGCTTAACCTCGACACCAGAGCGAAGAAATGGAAATATAGATTTAAGTAAATATTTCATCTCCTCGAGTGGGGATCGAACCCACAACCAATCGATTTTACAGTCACACCTCGTGCCGCTGCGCTGTGACTGGCCTCATTACTTATTACTAGATCGTATATATTTTTATTTGAAATATTGTAATGGTGCCCAATAATTCACTAAACGAACCTTACACTCGACAGTAAACGCACACGTGCGTTAAATATTAGATAGCGACATTGAACGTGCCCATATATGGAGTTGTTTTGATCTATGCTGCTGAAGCTATAGATCATGCGTCTGGTGAACGCGTAAGGCACAGGAAATCTTCACTTCCGCTCGTCTAGGTTCACCGTTCTCGCGCTAGACCAGGGGTTCCCAACCTTTTCTTGATCAAGGACCACTTTTATATACACTCTTGGTGGCAGGGACCACTATGCATGTAGGAATCATAAAAATTAACTGTGATAATCAAATAGAAACTTCACCTCACCATCCCCAGTCATAAAATTAAAATCATTCGCGGACCATATTTAGGCTTCTGCGGACCACTGGTGGTCCGCGAACCACTGGTTGGGAACCAATGCGCTAGACAATGAACCGCTTAAAAAATCTGTCTGTCTATCATTTAATGTAATTGACGCGTACATACAGACCAGACCTTTTACGGTCCGCTGGTCTGTTTTTTTTTTCAAAGTGTATTCACTTTACACGCATTTATCGACGTTGGGTCCCGTCTGCGCTGTTGTTGGAACCAACTCACGCTGAATGATTAACTGATTATTGATGTTAAATTGTAAATGTTTTATTCATCCGTTTGTTATAGCACATTTTAAGCTTATCTATAATTATAGCGTCTTTATTTATAATCGTTATTTTTTTTCATAGATTCCCCTCGTGAGTAACGAGGGTAAGGCTGGTTTGGGATCATCAAATGAACCAGTGGTACCAAAGGCGTCAAACAAATTAGGTCCTGCGACTCTCCGTCTCGCTGCTAGGACCAAGATGTTACAACCACCCGCCAAAGCTTTCCAGCATCCCGTAGAAGACGATTCAGAATGATTCCGTATTGCGAAATACATAAATATACTATTATTTCACTATTGAATAGTTTTAAGATTTGTATCTATGTCTTTATATTTATTCACTTATAAATAAATGAGCTTCACGCTGTATCCCGCGCACAGCAGGGTAGGCAGAGGGAACCTAGTGTTAGGGCACTCCGTTCCCCACTTTCTACCGAATTCTGGAGGGATTGCGTGTTGAGTGGCAGAACTCAACGCCGCGCTTGTCCTCAACACCAGAGCGAAGAAATGGAAATATAAATTTAAGTAAATATTTCATCTCCTCGAGTGGGGATCGAACTCACAACCAGTCGATTTTACAGTCACACTTTGTGCCCCTGCGCCACGACTGGCCTCGACTGGATTTACTTATGATATTATATAAATATACTTACAGACTTATTAAACTAAAATGTTCACATTTACTTATCGCTATAATGACATCAATCCAAAGACTTAAGTTTGTGACTGAAGTTCTTAAAAATATTTCATACGACAAGTCCGCTACGATCGTCTAGTGTCTAGACTGTAAATAAAATATCTTTGCATTTTTATAAAGGCAGTGAATGTCTTATAAATATTTATCAATGAAATGTTAATAAAAATAGTTAACTTATAATTGTTGTTGTTGTTGTTTTTTTTTTTTAAATATCACCAACTGATTAAATATTCGCTTTTTTGGTTTAAATAAAAGGTCTTCTGCTGTAAACGGTTGTAATGGGTTCAAATACACAAGAGACTCTAAGAATTTTGTTTTTCAGCCTCAAACATATTGTTTTTAATCAGAATCCTAACTAATAAACGTTAATGGTGGTAATAAATTCTATAAGATCGTGCATCATACATTACAACCACACAAACGAAGTCATTAAAACATGTTTAAAAAATTAGTATGTATGGATTTAAAAATGCAATAGTAATTAAATTAAATTATATAAATTAAATCAGCTTCACGCTGTATCTCGCGCACAGCAGGGAAGGAACCTAGTGTTAAGACACTCCGTTCCCCAGTTTCTGCCGAATTCTGGAGGCATTGCGTGTTGAGTGGCAGAACTCAACGCCGCGCTTAACCTCGACACCAGAGCGAAGAAATGGAAATATAAATTTTAAGTAAATATTTCATCTCCTCGAGTGGGGATCGAACCCACAACTAGTCGGTTTTACAGTCACACTTCGCACCGCTGCGCCGCGACTGGCCTGCAATAGTAATATTTTCACATATTCATAGGTCACTTTTTTATTTCCTTTTACGTATCAATATCAACGAGTTGTTTTGAATGAAGTATTAACAATGTCAGTCGTATGGCTGTTATTGTTAAAGACATTTGTTACTATATTTGAGGCCAGTTGTGGCTCAGGGGCAAAAGCGTGTGACTATAAACGCAAAAGGTTGTGGGTTGATCCCACTCCAGGAAATGAAATATTTACTTAAATTTATATTTTTATTTCTTCGCTCTGATGTAGAGGTTAAGCGCGGCGTTGAGTTCTGCTACTCAACACGCAATGTCTCCAGAATTCGGCAGAAAGTGGGGAACACTAGATTCCCTCTGCCTACCCTGCTGTGTCGGGATACAGCGTGAAACTGATTTATTTATTTAATTTCTTCGTAGCAAAGTTCGGCGTTGAGTTCCGCCACTCAACACATAACGCCTCCAGAATTCTGTAGAAAGTGGGGAGCGAAGCGCCATAACATTAGACTCCTTCTGCCTACCCTGCTACATGCGGGATACAGCGTGAAGCTGAAAAAAAAAACAATGTAACAATTATTACAATTTAAGCTCTTAATATGACATGGATGTCGTTGTTAAAATTAATAGTTAAAGGACTTTTAGCTGTCATCGTTTCGTTAATATGTTTCTTGTGCTTGTTCAAGGAGAAGCTTTCTTTTGTTTGCGGCTCGTTAGTGAAGGTAGTCCTTGAGCATATTCTTGGACTACTTACAACATTTTTTTGTCAAAAATCTTGCCTTTGTGCCTATGAGCCTACATTTTTAATGGCTTTTCTTCTTTACCCTAAAATTTAAGACAAATTGAGGCCAGTCGTGGCGCAGCGGCACAAGTGTGTGACTGTAAATGCGACAAGTTTTGGTTTCGATTCCCGCTCGTTGAAATGAAATATTTCATATTTTCATTTATTCGCTCTGGTGTCGAAATAGAAACGCGGTGTTGAGTTCTGGACGCTACACGTAATGCCTCCAGAATTCGAGAGGAAAGCAGAGCGTCTTTACACTAGGCTCTCTCTACCTACCTTGTTATATACGGAATACAGCGTGAAGCTGAAAAAAAAATGACAAATAATATTTGTGACATATACTTATTTAGAAAACGTATAAAAATTTGAACGACATCCGAACCAACCCCCACATCTTGAAAACTGTTCAACCGCTCTGACCACTAAGACATACGTTCTCACGTTGAAATTCTTATACGCTTGTTACAACTTATTTATATTGTGAGCATCTCTCGGGATGTTTTTAGAAATTTCCGCTGCCCAAAGATAATTACTTAGATGCTAACAACATAAGTAAATTGTAACAAGCGTAAGTGTCTAAATAAGTATGTTTCTTCCCTAAATGTGGAAAATGTCAAAACTATTTGTGACATTTAATTTTTCATACCATAAAAAGTGTTAAAATAAGTAATAAGAGTTGAGGCCAGTCGTGGCGCAGCGGCACGAGGTGTGACTGGTTGTGGGTTCGATCCCCACTCGAAGAGATGAAATATTTACTTAAATTTATATTTCCATTTCCTCGCTCTGATGTCGAGGTTAAGCGCGGCGTTGAGTTCTGCCACTCAACACGCAATGCCTCCAAAATTCGGCAGTAAGTGGGGAACGGAGTGTCTTAACACTAGGTTCCCTCTGCCTATCCTGCTGTGTGCGGGATACAGCGTGAAGCTGATAAAGAAAAAAAAGAAAAAGAGATATATTAAATTTATACTATAAAAAGAACTTATAGTTCCTTAAATCATGATTCATGATTAATAAAAAATAAAATTAACATCGTTATGCGCAGGAGTTAGTCCAGTCTAGCCATCACTTGTCTCCTAATAAAAGGCTATTGAGGCTAACGTTAGCAATTTAACTTAACGCCAACGGTAATGGGTTCTATTAAAAATTATCGGTCTGAGGCATGACGTGGACTGTAATGTTTGTTGTTTATTTGACTTGGGATTGAGCGGTCGAGTTAATCTGTCGTTTAGGTCTTTATACTTTATACTGCGTGCGTGTTGATTAGTAAGAACTACATATGTTTAGCTGTTTTTGTAAAAATATTTTAATATTCATTAGTTTTATTAAAATTTATATACATTTTTTTAGCTTTTTTTTCTATGCCACACTTAGCAGGGTACGCAAAAGGAACCTTGTGCTAAGACACTCAGTTCCCATTAAGACATTTCCGTTCCCCTGTTTCCGCCGAATTCTGGAGGCATTATGTGCTGAGTGGCGGAACTCAGCGCCTCACTTTGCGTCGTAACCAAAGAGAAGAAATGAAAATATTAAATATTTCATTTCCTAGTGTAGGGATCGAAAAGGTGCTGTTTTTGTACATAATAGTCATACAAGGTAATACATATTATATTAACTAGTTTATGCTTATAACCTGACCTATAATAAAATCAAAACCAAAACATATGTTTTTAAAATCGTTTTAAATATTTAATAATTTTAAATCAATTTTTTATATTAAAAATAATGTGCTTAACAAAATTAATAGTAACAAGGAAATATACCAAACGCAATTTAACTAATGCAGAGGTCGCGTGTTCTCGTGCCACCTTAGCCTGCTGTGGCAGTGGGCACCAGCTATTATACAGTATAGCTCGATGCAGTGATTAGCTGAAACGGGAACTTGATTGCACTCCGACATGCATTGTTCTTGTATCGTAGATATTCTGGAACAAACTTTGTAGGTATACCTGCCTGGAGGCCAGAAACAATATTGAATTGAATAATTATATTATTATCAGGGGCACAAAGTGTGACTGCAGAATCGACTGGTTGTGGGTTCGATCCCCACTGGAGGAGGTGATATATTTATTTAGATTCATATTTCCATTTCTTCGCTCTAGTGTCGGGGCAAAGCGCGGCGTTGAGTTCCGCCACTCAACATGTAATACCTCCAAAATTCGGCAGAAAGTGGGGAATGGAGTGTCTTAACACTAGGTTCCCTCTGCCTACCCTGCTGTGTGCGGGATACAGCGTGAAGTTGATAAAAAAAAAACTTACTTAACTTTGATATCCGTGACCAAATGCAATTTTACAATCAGTCCTTGTAGCTGGTAAGGATATTTTGGGCGTCAGGAATGTTTCGATTGACCATAAACAATTGGGTTTTACATTCGATTCGACTCATCACTCGTCTCCTCTAATTGTGGGTTATCAAACGGTTGTACAGTGTAGGTACATCCCCGGCGCTGCAGTCAGCGTGTCACGTCGGATTCGATTACTCAGCGTGATACATGACCGGCAATTTACAAATTCAAACATAATTTACTATTGAAATTATGATGAGGCCAGTCGTGGTACAGCGGCACAAGCGTGACACTAAAGGTGATAGATTGTGGATTCGATTCCCACTCGAGGAAATGGAATATTTTATATTTTTTCATTTCGCTCTGGTGTCCAGGCAACGTGTGGGGTTGAGTTCTGCCACTCAGCACGCAACGCCTAGATTTCGGTGGAAAGTGGGAAACGTAGTATCTTAACATTAGGTTCCCTCTGCCTCCTCTGCTGTGCGCTGGATATAACGTGACGCTTAATAAAAAAAATGATAATTGAGCAAAAATAACGAATAATTGCAGCTTTCTCCGGTGGCATGTCTGAGGAAAAAGGCCTAAAGTATTATTATTGGTCGGACGTGCTCAGATCACATTATAAATCATGTCAGATTGGGAACTTGAAAAAAAAATTGAACTTAATAATTTCATTGTCGATCTTGAATAACATACAATCAATGTTTGCGTTTCAAAAACAACTATATTCATATGTAATTTTGGAACGAAACATAAATTGTGATTCTTATTTTAAACTATTGTAGAAGTGTTGAAATTTGAAATATGGCCACCAATTAAACATCCTATCCAATTAAGTTAAGTAATTAAACGTTTTATTATCTTATTTTAAAAGCAACAAAATTTATTAAGAGAATGAATTATTAAACTTTAAATCCACTGAATGCACAGAATAAAATAATAACATTTTCTTTTACGTACATATATAATATGATTTCTCAGTCAGGACGAAGACAATTAAAATGCCGTCTTAGAAAGTTAATAAGTTATTTAAATACAACGTTGTGGACGGTAGTTGCGAAAGCTGATTATGGAAATCTTATTTACAGTTTGTGAGGCCAGTAGCGGCGCAGTGGCACGAGGTGTGACTGCAAATCCGACTGGTTATGGGTTCGATCCCCACTCGAGGAGATGAAATATTTACTTAAATTTATATTTCCATTTTTACGCTCTGGTGTCGAGGTTAAGCGCGGCGTTGAGTTCTACCACTCAATACGCAATGCCTCCAAAATTCGGCAGAAAGTGGGGAACGGAGTGTCTTAACACTAGGTTCCCTCTGCCTACCCTGCTGTGTGCGGGATACAGCGTGAAGCTGATTTTTTATTTATTTATTGTTTTTCACTATACTGTAACTACGTTGTATGTAACTTTCCATTTAACATTTCTAAATTTCAACAGTAATTTTTAAATTAAATAACAAAGCATCATCCATAGGCATACAAGCGTAACTTCCATAAACCTCATACATTTTCATTCACTTCATACATTTTTGAGTTGCGCTTTCCCAGCAAAGGTCGAGGTGACCTCAGGTGATGTGCCATTAGTTATGCGTCGGCGGCGAGTCTGTCTACACCGCTTCCTGTGCACCCCTCACCCATCCCCTGAGCTGTAATTAACTTGTGAAATGGTAAATTAAGAGAAACAAAACTATTATCTTGTTTTGAGAATATATATGTGAAATTGTTAATTTTTAAACGTTTTCTTAAAAAGGTTATATTATTGTTTCGAGTGTTAATTTTACGTTTTTGTGTGTTTCTTTCTATGTTTTGATTTATTGTGTGTAAAGTTGTTAAGAATAATAATAATCAGATAACAAACGTTAGGGACGCAGTTAGATAAAGATTGTGAATAATTTGTTTTATAAAAAATATTCTATACTAGCGGCCCGCCCACGGCTTCGCCCGCTTAAAATACATGTTTGTGGTTTAATAAACAGAATAGATTTACAACTATAAAGACTTCTAATATGATTTTTTATTACTTTAATCTGTAATATTCTAATCCTATAAGAATTTTTGATTGTTTCGAACTAAAAAATACGACCAATGTTGATATTTGATATTCATAAAATATACATAAACCTAATTATTTATTATATGTATATATTTTTGTAACATTACGTTCTTTTACCTATGTTGTGTTTTTAAAACTCTGTTAAATGTGCTGATGTCAGTGAATAATTTAATTTACTGCTTCAGAAACAGCCTAAATGTTAAATTATTGATTTGGGTAAGGATTCATAATATTCTTTGTAAAATAACTGTAATGATTCCATATTAACTCCTGTACAGTTTCTAAATTAGTTACATATATTATTAGCTAAATGTACAATTGTTAAATATGTAGTTATTACAGAGTACACGTAGAAAGGATGTTTTTAGGCTTTTTTATATAGATTTATTTCAAACGAACGAACGAACCAAAAAATCTATGTATTTACTTCATATTTCTTTGAAGATCAAATCGTTCTTTATCTCTGTGTTGATCAGCGTTGGTATTATGTATTATTGAATACTGTTAGTCATATGCCAACGTCCATGCTGAATGGCCTACCTCTTTTAACGTCACACTGCTGTACACTTTGTTTTAATTTATGCTTAGTCAATGTATAGTATAAAGTATAATAAATAGTAAATTTGCATGAATTCTGGAGGCATGCAAATGCATGCCTCCAGAATTCAGCAGAAAGGGAACGGGGTGTCTCAACACTAGGTTCCCTCTGCTTACCCTGCTCTGTGCGGGATACAGCTTGAAGCTGAAGAAAAAAAAACATTTTTTGCCATAGATATCATCGTGGCGCATTAGGTAAGTATATGTCTCCCCGTAAACCCGATAATTGTAGATTCAATCCACATTCCGGGGAATTTTTATTCCTCCGTTCCACTATAGTAAGACATGCGCGGCGTTGAGCTCTGCCACTGAACGTGCAACAACTGCTAGCGAGAAACATGGTTTATTCACTACATTATCTGTAAAACCAAAAAAAAATCGATAATAAGACTTCTAAAACATGTTGATCCCGCCTCAAATAGTTTCAGATATTGGTATTGACGATAACCAGATGTTTCTCACCATCTATTAAGACAGGATTATTTTGAGAGCTGTCATCTAATACACTCCCGCATTGAGATAAAGCTGGGAAAGTTTTAATTCTTAGTAACGTATGATTTAATAACTGGTATTATATTTTGTAGAGGACAGTCTTGGCATAGGGGCACAAAGTGTGACTGTAAACGCGACGGGTTGTGAGTTCAATTCCCACTGGAAGAAATTAAATATTTATTTAAATATGTTTTCGTTTCTTCGCTCTGGAGCCGAGGCAAAGCGCGGTGTTGAGCTCCCCCGCTCAACACGCAATGTTTCCAAAATTCGGCGGAAAATGGGGAATTTATAAACAAACGAACACGTTTCAAATTCAATTTATTTTTACTTTGAAATTCTGTGTTCATTTTGTTCCTCAAATAATATATATTCTCTGTGTAAAATTGAAAATTTCATTTATTTCGAGATACCTTTTGAATAGTAGTTTGATATATCGAAAAATGAAAATCCCCTAACAAAGGCAGTTTCGCACACAATACGCACGCCACCCAGACCGGAACGCGCGTCGGCCATCATTATGCAATGCAAATGTGTGAACCCACTGTATAAAATAAGTAGTAATATTTTAATATTCATCACAGTTTATAGTAGAATAATGTTTTTTTTTTTAGATTCTCGCTGTATCCCTCATGCAGCAGTGTTGGCAGATGGATCCTGGTGTTAAGATTCACCACTATTCTCCATATTCTGGAGGCATTGCGTGTTAAGTGGCGGAACTCAACTCCGCGCTTTGCCTTGATACCAGGGCGGAGAAAAAAAAATTTCTTCGAGTGAGAATCGTACCCACAACCTATCGCGTTCATCCCCCTGCGCCACGACTGGCCTTATATAGAACAATTTTTATTCATTTAATATTATTTCTAAGAATGTAAACCTGTAAGAACATTTAAGAATATACATATAATACATATTTCTTTGACCGAACGTAAATCATTGACGTAAAAATAAAAAAAAAACGGAATAGTAATTATAGCAGATAGCAGATTCATTCATCCGTAACAGCATAGTTACGTATGTTTTTATTACGGATAGAAAAAATGAAGATCACAGCATCCCAAATCACTTTCGCCGACTAAACAAACTAAATTTAACACCATCAACATAAACCAGTACTCTAGGACGTGACCTCGGTCTGCTGCCTCGTCTTGAAACTCCCCATCGACAGACAAGTAAACAACTTTGTGGCGTAGACGACTGTTTTTTGCAGTAACGTTTTTTTTTCAGCTTCGCTTTATCTCGTGCATAGCAGGGTAGGCAGAGGGAACCTGTGGAAGTAGTTTTAACACTCAGTCTTCATTATGACATTTCTGTTCTCCACTTTACGTCTCGGAACTCAACGTCGCGCTTTTGCCACTACCAAAGGCAAAATAGTAAAAATATGTCGATGCCACAAGGTTCGATTCCTGGATATGACATATTTCTAATGTCATATCGTCACGTTTACAGATACACGCTTGTGCCTCTACGCCACGACGTCCATTTTACGTATTTCTGGCAAAATTCATTGAAAATAATGATTTTTAAGAACGCTTAGTTATTAGAACGTTCTTTTAAATTTCTAAATAAGTATAATAAAAATATTAGCAAAAATAATTACTTGAAAACTAAATAAATAAATAAATAAATCAGCTTCACGCATGTATCCCGCACACAGCAGGGTAGACAGAGGGAACCTAGTGTTAAGACACTCCGTTCCCCACTTTCTGCCGAATTCTGGAGGCATTGCGTGTTGAGTGGCAGAACTCAACGCCGCGCTTAACCTCGACACCAGAGCGAAGAAATGGAAATATAAATTTAAGTAAATATTTCATCTCCTCGAGTGGGGATCGAACCCACAACCAGTCGGTTTTACAGTCACACTTCGTGCCGCTGCGCCACGACTGGCCTGGAGAACTAAATATATTTCATAATAAAAGTTTAAATTACATACGATGCATGGTATTATATACGGCGGCCGTCTGCCTGCACCCAGCAACAGGTGTCTCGAAGGACGCGAGCCATCTCTGATGTGTTCCCTAAACCGACTAAACATATGAATGTGCAGATATCTATAGTTCTAATTAACTTATGAAGTAAGTTTACTGTTATTTGAAAAGTTTTAAAGATTATTTATTTTCAGTTTTCAGCTTCACGCTGTATCCCGCACACCGCAGGGTAGGCAGAGGGAACTTCATGTTAAGACACTCCATTCCCCAATTTCTGTCGAATTCTGGAGGCATTGCGTGTTGAGTGGCAGAACTCAACGCCGCGCTTTGCCTCGACACCAGAGCGAAGAAATTGAAATATAAATTTAAATAAATATTTCATCTCCTCGAGTGGGGATCGAACCCACAACCAGTCGGTTTTACAGTCACACTTTGTGCCACTGCGCCACGACTGGCCTCATTATTTATATTTATGCTAATTTAAGTAAATCGTCGAATTCTGGATTGTATGCTGAGTTGTGGAACTCAACGCTCGCGCTTTTTTTGTGGAACTCAGCCTCGACACCAGAGCGGAGTTTATATTTTTATTTCTTATAAAAATATAAATTAAAATATTTCATTTCCTGAATTGGGGATCGAACCCATATCCAGTCGCATATACAGTCACGCTTTATTCCTCTGCGCCACGACTATGACGGAAAATGGAGAACGGAGTATCTTAACACTAGGTTCCATCTGCCTACTCTGCTGGGTGCGGGATACAGCGTGATCTATTTATCTAATTTAAGTAAATCGTACCCAAAATATATAAGAAAAAAATATTCTAAATCGTAATAAAAATGACAAGCTATTTTCGAGATTAAAGTGAAACGAGTCAATTAAATTTTAATTACTCTAATACATAAATATGATGGCATTAGTTCCCATGAGGATGTTGACTCTGACTGTAACTTCGACGTCGTGGTTTGTTACACGTGTAAGGGTACCTTTGATAGGTGCAAAAAAAAAAAGGATTTTTTAATTATATTTTTTGGAACCTGTTTAAGTATTTCACGAAGAATATGTCTCACTAACATGCACGCAGTAAATACATTCAATATTGTTCTTTTTTATATTGTTAGTATCTTGCATTATAGTTGGGTAGACAGAAAAAACCAGCGAATCCTGTGCTAATACACTCAGTTCCCATTAAGGTATTACCTACTTTGCCTATAAAAATTATAAATATTCCATTTTCTCGAGCGGGAATCGAACCCACAGTCTGTCCCGTTTACAGTCGCACGCTCGTGACGTGTGCCCATCGAAATATTTTTATCAAATTCAATATAAAGAAAACTATAAACTTTACAAAGCGCGGCGTTGGGTGCAAAGCGCGGCGTAGAGTGCAAATCGCGGCGGTGAATTCTGCCACTCAACACGCAATGCCTCCAGAATTCGGCAGAAAGTGAGGAACGGAGTGTCTTAACACTAGGTTCCCTCTGCCTACCCTGCTGTGTGCGGGATGAAGTTGATTTTCATTTGATTTATTTATAAACTCTACATTTATTTTTGATGTCCTGTTAAATAATAATTACTTAAATTATTAGATTCTGTAGTAAACATGACAAAATCTGCAATAAAACATAGCATGCAACCATTAGATACAGAAAACGCCCATTTTATTACTTAAATAATATTTAAGTTACATGTGAAATTGAAATTGAACTTGTTACGGTACAGAGGACAGTGTATGTGACGCTAACGCACCTGCACTATTATCGTTATATGTAAATATTAAGTTCAGATATACAAAAAAATGCTTTACACCGTTTACAGTACGACCAACGAGTCGTGGCTGCTCTGAAATTATTTGTAGATGTGAGCGCAGATTTGATTTTAGATTTTCCTTTTTTAATTATTCTCTTCCCGAGTGAACATTGCGCAAAAGTTGAGAAAACCTAACTTCCAGGCGGCCACGACTCATCGACCGGACTGTATATTGAAGAAGAATCATTTATAATAAATTATACCTATACATACTATTTAATCGTTTTTATTGCAAAAGTTAAACGTGTCTGACGTAAAACCGTGAATGCGTGTTTTAAAACCGCCCGCTGCTTTATAGCTTTAGGTACTTAAATTTAAAAATACTTGCTCTTAACGGACTTACGCATTTTTATCGTTTTTTTTTACATTTGTATCAAATATATACATATATAATATTATCGACCCGCGCGCGGCTCAGCCCGTTGAAACTATATCATTATTACTATTCTACATTATTTTCTTTTTCTAACAATAACATAATTTTGAAAATAATATCTATATTTATATTGAAAAGTAGAGTTGCTTACAAAACAAGAAATGACAAATGGCGAATTACATAGGACTGCTGTATGAAAAGTGCCTACGTAG